>JANRGW010033624.1:0-149687 GCA_024733675.1 Psilopsiagon aymara
CCCGCGCCCCGACAGCGCCGTCGCGGAGGGCCGTGAGGAGGTCCGAGGGCTGCGGGAGTGACCCCGAGCTCCGCTCGGGCAGCCCCTCGAAAGGAGGGTTTGGCGATGCTGCAGTGCCTCCGTCCCTGGAACCGAGCGTTGCTTTCCAATGATGACCTCCCTATGGAAGGACCGAGCCCCAGGAGAGCGTTTCCCCTGTTTGGTGTGACTTGCCGAGATAATCAGACCCCTGCTCTTGGAAGGGGACGCTGGGGGTACCCCCATGGCAAGTGAAAGTCACCCAGAGCGGCTGTGTGGAGCTAGGGCATTCCGGAGGGTTTGGGGCTGACCATAACCATGCATCCAGGCCACACAGACTAACGTTAATGTCTTGGAAACACTTATCTCTCCTTTTGAGGGTTTGCTAAGCAGGACTTAAATAAGCATCACACCCCTCACCCATCCATCTGCAGCCTCTTGCTTCACTGATTCACAGAAGCTGATTGCTTCTGCTGCAGACATGGTTAAACCAGTGGTGTGGATCTGTTTTAGAGATCTTCCAGTCAATAAATTTCACATATATGTGTAACTAACAGTGTTTGTAGTGCAGCACCTTGGACACAATCTGTATTTCACCAACCCATGAAGCAGAAGCACTGTTTGCTTTCCTCTTGGCCAGGACTTCCCCTGTAGCATTATTGACATTCCAGCACCTCCTGTTTGTCCACTCACTTGCTGTAGCATCTGATTCAACAGCATCATCTTATGCAAAGCACCACGCTGCCACAAATCTACTGAAACATTGTAAGAGTTTGAGTTTCCTTCCTCTCTGGAAGGTGAGGAGCCATCAAGCAAAAGGGTGTTGCCAAAAATGCTCACCAGAAAGGAAAAGGGAGACGAGAAGCACTGTATTGATGTGTCCCAAAACTATGTAATCCCTAAGAAGAAAATACTCTGCTTTTATGAAACTCTAATGAAGACCACAGAGACACTATGGGTGATACCCACTCAGAGCACTATCAGAGGAAGCCACACACTTCCCACAAACAATGCTGAGAAGTTCTTTTAGACATTTACTATAATCTGTCTAAAGGGAGGCAGTTATTAGTGTGGGAAGAGAGGATCTTGCCTGGCATAAGGCTGTCGGGTGATTGCCTACAAGATGTGAAATCTCAGGCAATCACATTGCAGCCCTCTCAATACTGGAGGAGCCTTAGCCAACAGGATGAAAGAGAACAACCAAGGATATCGTGGGTTGTCTTTGCAAGTCTTACATTGAAACTTTTGTTCAGTGGAATTGCACCACAGTAAAAGCTTTGAGAAAAGGCAGGAATAGCTCCTTAATATATATTATTATATTGTAACTCCTTAATTGGGAATTACTCCTTTGTGTTTTTTTAACCCTTCTCTCCTCCAACAATATGTTGCTCCAAGAGAAGTGCTGAGATTTTGCTCTCCTTTGACACATGAACATGAACCCCTGTGTTTCTTACACCAAGGAGCAGATCATGGTGCAGCTTGAGAACATACCCAAAATTAGGACCAGTTCTGACATAAGATGTCACAGGTACAGAGGCACGTCACAAACAGCTGCCATAGGCTGTGTGTACAGGAGGGGGGAGGTTTATTTTATCAGTGGTGCACAGCTGCGTTGTCAAGAGCAGTGTGAATCAATCCCTGATTAAATTATTGACTTCAATGGAGTTGTTCCACTGTATCCATAGAGGGAAGTCCTGTATTGGGTATTGCTCAAGACCTTAAAGTAGCAGGTCCTAAATGATCCTGCCTCTTGCTTCATGTTCCTAAGCCATGGTGAGAATCCTGCCTTCAGAAGGAGCTCATGCCATTACAGAGGGCTGCTACTGATGAGTGGGTGCCAAATGGGTGGCCTTTACACACCCCAGGAGAGGCACCAGGCAGCCAGCCCGGGCCTTAGAGCTGACTTGCACTGACTTTGCAGTGTAATTACTGACTTCCAGGTGCTGTCTGGCAGAGCAGATGAGCAGTGAAAGAAAAATCAAAGGCAGGAATTAAGGAAATATTAAAATCTCAGACAGACAAGATGGGGGAAGCTTAAAAGCTCCTGGGAAGGGCCACGGTAAAGGATTCTGCTAAACCTGGTACAAAGTGAAGCCTGAAGCACTATCTCAGGCAGCTCACTTTGGTCTTGCTTCCTTTTGATGATGGAAGACAGCAGTACCTAGAACATGTCATTACTCCTGTGATGTTCCCCCAAAAGCAGGCTGGCTATGCAGAAAAATGGAATGGCCCCTTTGGTGCCACTGTTAGAGAGGGAGGTCATAAATTCACCTTTTCTCACCAAACATTTATCCATGTGAGTGGCAAGACCTGATATTGGCTCATCCATTAATGTTTTTCAGGCCTCTTTTCCATGCTGGTGCCCAGTAAAGGACTTTTCACCTGCTAACACATAGAGCAGGTCAAGTCAGAGCAATCAGGAAGCATCTTCAAGGCACACCCAGGGCCAGGCTGCAGCAGGTTAGCTATCAACCAGAGCGATTGGCATGGGCAGGACAGGACAGGACAAAACGTGAGAGAGAAGCTGTTTGTGTAAGCACGGTGCCAGGTATGAGGCCGCCTTCTCTTCACATTGCACCTCATTGCTGGTTTGCAAAGCACTGAAAGCAAAATGGAGTGTGACCAATTCCTCCTGAAATCCACATAAAGAAGGACATTGAGAGTCAAGGGCTGGGAAGAGCCTGAGTGTGTGCAGCTCTGGAAGTCACAGTTTTACGGTTAGTGACTATAAATATCACCTTCTTTCTCTGCTTGGAACCACAGACACTCAGCTTTCTTTCCAAGACCCACGGAGGTGTCACATTTTACAGATGGCAAGGAAAAGAGGCTGCCAAAGTAGGATTTACATCAAGTCCCTATACATTTGCCTTATAAGAAAGGGGAGGATGCTTTGTTTTAACACATGCAAGATGTGGACTCTGTTTGAAGTCAACACTGCACAAGTAGCAACAGACTTGGTGTTTCTTCTTCAGCAGTCAATAGTGTTGCATATAGTGTGCATGTCTTCTTGCAAGAAAGGATTTAACTTCCATTTCATTTCCAGAAAGCTCAATGAGCAGTTTAGAAGTCCCATGATATAACAGAGGAGGGAGTGGGCTGGGAATTTGCAGTCCCAGTTTTTACTCACAGCTCAGGTTTTGGGCAAGTATCAGCTACACGGCTTTGTAGGCAAAGAGTGAAGATTCCCCTGGCTGGAAAGACAGCGTAGGGAGGTTGGGAGCACAGTGAATTGGGCCTGAAGCTGCACTGTAACAGTCATTCTGATGCCTGTGGGATGAGGTGGGTCCACCTTTGTCCAGCCTGTGCACCAAGGCTTTGTAAAAGGAGAAGATGGTGTATGTATGGCTGCGTTTAATACCACCTTCCCCCGATGCATGAGTGCTCCTACATTTCATACTGAGAGTGATGAGCAGAACCCAGACATGATGAAAACTGCCCAGGTCATCCCCAAGTGATCCTGGAGCAGCTCCAGAGCTAACTAAACACACTGGGTGACTGATTCACCTGATAACTCTCAAGTGCTTGCAAAGGTGGATGAAAGCCACAGAAGGAACTTGGAGTGATGGACAAAAGCCACAGACAAGCAGCACGTGGCACTTGGCCCTTCTTGAGCCAAGATCTGCATTACCCTACTTTAGCCTCTGACACAACTGCCACAGCTCATCCTCCCCCACTGCCAACTCAGCCACCCCACAGACCCCTTCTGGCTTTAATGGGCCGAAGCCTTTCAGGATTTCACCGCACAACCAGCACACACAATTGAGTGGCTGCAGGAATCCAAACACCAGGTCCTGCTTGGCTTGAACGAGAACAGATTGGTCATCAGCCTTTGGCTATTGCAAGCTGATGGCACCCAGCAGGGTGGTTCTGCTTTGCCTTTGCAGGTGCCCATGCTGCCTATTGCAGTATTATTTGCCTTGTTGAGTGACTCCAATATTAACTACTTCCCTATTTCCCCCCAAACAGCTGGATTCCACTTTCTGTTTCCGTAAAATAATTGTTAGCACAGTAAGTTATTAAGTGGTTTAACCAACCTTTTCATTTCACAGCTGAAGCTGCAGGGGTCTTTGGTTGCAGTATTTATAGCATTAAATAGATATGGAAAGATAATCTATCCAGGACCTTTAAAATCTTGCCAATTATAGCATCCAATGACTCAAGCAATAATAGAAAATGCCAGAGGATGTTGTGGGATTATACAGCGTGTTGTAAATGTATCCAAAGCACTGAATACAACGAGTAAAAACTGCCTTAAAGTTCGATCACCCTCAAACATGAAAATGCCACTGGGACAATGGCTTTTGCTGATGACACTGAAAACCAGGCCAAACCAAGCAGAAACAGCAGGTTACGGGGGACCTCAGGTGCAGCCTGAAATAATGCACACAAACATCCCAGCTAAATCACTTCATGGCATTGCCATCTAGTGACAAGCACTCAGCCTGCGCCCATGCAAGCCCTGAACCTCTGAGCAGCTCACCACATACCACCTAAGATGGCACAAGACCTGCTTGATTATCTCCAAGCCGAGGTTAAGAGCCACATTCGAACTCAATGGTTGTAGATTATCATAGCTGCTATGTGAACGCACAGCCCACACAGGGCTGGCACAGATTGGCACACACAGGAAGGAGTGTGTGCCAGGTTGCGTGCTTTACACATGCTTAAAAGCAGGCATAAGCATGTGCAGCGATAAACAAACCTCTTGGGCACTGCCACAGCCTCCGAGGTGCTGGGCAGCCCTGGCACTTCCTCTGGATGAGCTGTTACCTCCCCAGGGCTTTGCACAAGCCTGAGCCATGCGGGCGGGGAAAGGTGATGCCAAGGGTGTGCGCAGCAGGCTGGCTTCCAGCAGCACCCATGAGCACCCAGCGATGCTGATAAGGTGCTCCTGAATCTGGGAGAAAACCTTCCCCTCCTCCTACTGCAGGAAGGGACTTCTTATAAAGGCATCACCAGCAAAGATAAAGATGTCATTGTCCCACTCAGTGCTTTTTGGGTCACATCTGGGATAACATGTTCAGTCTTCATCCCTATTGTGTATGTATAATATATATACTCATATTGTATATTTCACATACATATATACATGTATTTCATATACAATATGCAGACAGGCTGAAAAAGATCAGGAAAGGGACACAAAGATGATCCAAGGACCGGTAAACCATGTGAGGAAAGGCTGATAGAACTGGGTTTGCTCAGCCTAGAGAAAAGAAGGTTCAGGGAGACCTTATCACCATGGATCATTATTTAAAGGGTTGCATAAAAAGGTGGAGACTCCTTTTTCCAAGGAGTCACATGGAAAAGACAAGGGGCAATGGGCATGCCTGGGGGGATTCCAACTGGAGTCAAAAAGACTTTTTTTCCCAATGAAAACAACCAGCCATTGGAATAATCTCCCCAGGGAAGTGATGGGTTTCCCAGCCCTGCACACGTTCAAGATTCAGCTGGATAGGATGCTGGGGCATCTAATTTAGGTCATGCTTTGCCTGGAAAAGTTGGACTAGATGATCCTCGAGGTCGCTTCCAACCTGGGATTCTGTGATTCCATGATATAAAAACAGGGGTTGAAAATCCCCGCCGAAGCAAAACCTCCCTTTTTTCGTCTCTCTCTTCTTCGGAATCCTCCTCGCCCCTTCCCTGGAGCCGGGAATCACGCTCTCGCTAACGGGATGTCCCAAACCCGCTCCTTGCCCCGGCCCACTAGATGGTAGCACAGCGCCGCGGACGGGCGCGCCCGACCCTGGCCCCGGGCTGCCCACCCCGGGCGGTCAGCTCAGACCTCTGTCCCTTCGGACTTCATTGGCTTTAACCCTTTAACCTGCGGACTCCTCACCCCATAGAGAGGATGGAGGGAGTCAGGTGCATTGCTTTAAACTGCCTTTTCCTGCCTTATTTTGTGGGGGGGATTCTAGTACAGGTCGCATCTGAGCCTTGTTGGTGGGTCTCAGTTTGTACCTCTGGAGCATCCACAACACAAAAGGCACAAAGAGGCCTTTCCTGTTTGTTCTGATGCAGCTCCTTGCAGGGTTTTGCAGAACTCCAGCTGAGGGATGCGCTCTGCACACAGCTTTCCAGATGGGACTCTGCTCTCCAGAAGCAGGACAGTTAGCCAAATTCACCCGAATGTCTCAACTAAGCCAGAAGCAGATTAAATTTGAGGGGCTATTTCCCCAGTTGCAGCTATAATTACATAGAAAACAACCCGGTTTATGCAGCATCCAAATTACTTACCGGAGCAACAAAGTGCCATGGCCAGGCTCTGGCAATTTGAGAGTATATCCACAAGCAGCCAGCCTGGGTGGGAATCCTTCTACAAACCACAGCAAAAGAGCTTCAAACAGGAACACTTACAACACAGAGCAAAGAAACAAACTCCTGTGAAACACAACACTGGCAATAAAGGAATTTGACATTCCTGAGAAGGAGTTAGCACAGGTTAAACTCAGCTGTGTGCAGAGGTGTGAAGTGCTTGAAGCTGTGAATTGCTCTGCTTTCTTGGCTCAGCTTATACTAATGACATGTGGAGCCTCCAGCCTTAGAGGGGTGAGAAGTGGTTGCAGCCTGGTGGGGTTGACCCTGCAGCCTAGACAGCACAGATGTGTTACAGAGCTCAGCCCTGGAATCCTGCACTGTGAGGATTTGCATGGGATTTTACATATATCCACATTTTCTCCCTATTTAAGGACTAACTATGTTCCTGCTGTTTTCTACTCAGAAATGACTATGACAAGGCCTTTATCAAAGCTCCCTGTAGACAACTGCTCTGATGTCAGGTTAGGGTTCCTCCTGCTGCAGAGCAATCATCAGTTCATTGACTGCAAAGTGAGAAATAAGGCTGCAGAGTGCCCAACTCCTTCCAATGGCAGCTCCCCAGGGGAGAGGACACTCCATGTTAGGAAGTCTTATCCACTAAAGACCACTGAAGAGGGTGCTGAGGCGCTGGCACAGGGTGCCCAGAGAAGCTGTGGCTGCCCCATCCCTGGCAATGTTCAAGGCCAGGCTGGACACAGGGGCTTGGAGAAACCTGCTCCAGTGGAAGGTGTCCCTGCCTGTGGCAGGGGATTGGAGCTGAATGAGCTTTAAGGTCTCTTCCAACCCAAACCAGGCTGTGAAATGTTTCAGATGGTACCCAAGCAGCATCTGGGGTCCTCACCCACACTGCCTTGGAGCGCACCATCTGCAGCTCCTGGAGCAGTGCCATCCCCACCAACTCCTGCTTTACAAGGAACTGAACACCTGCAGAAGTGGTGGAGAAGAAACTGCTGTGCTTCAGGCTGGAAATCCTGAAGCTGCGAATGTGTAGAAAAGCCCAGCATCCTCCTCTTCACAGCAACATGTGTTCATAGACAGATCAAACGTGCCCCTTCTGCTGACTCCTTCCTCTCCTCTGGACCTCTGCAGCCTTCTCATTGTTAAGCAACTTGCCGAGCTGTCCTTTGCCAGGGTAATACAACATGCAGACACAGAGCTGATGGTCTTGCTGGTAAACCAGCACACCCTGGGCCAGATTCCCTTGCGGTGTCAAACCAAATTGCTTCACAAAGGGCCGACGTTTCACAATCTTCCTTTCAACTTCCTGTCCGCCGCTGCCATACAATACCTACCCCAACTGTTCGCAATTAAAACATGACCAGAGATGTGACCGCTCTGAATGATACAGATTATCATCATCAACAACAACAAAGGGAAGTGCACGGTTGTTTTCTTTTCAAAAGCTTTTAATAGGACACATTTGTTTTTGTCATTTGTAAAGATTTACACTCATTTTTTGCCTTTTTTTCTCTTTTTTTTTTTTTTTTTAAAAAAAGGAACATTTTAACCCAATTTTCCCCATGAATACCACCTTTTGTTGCCCTGGCCAAAAGACCTCGTTTTGGCCTATATACCTGATACAGTATAACAATATATTAACTATTAAATACAAAGTTCTATCATATATACTAGGTTGTTACGGACATTGCAATGGTACTCTGCCTACTCTAGTCACCTTGTGTTATAGTGTACATGGGTTATTATAGCCAAAGGGGCAGAAAAGGGGAGACTGGGGCATAGCCTAATTTACAATGGTAATGCTTTTGTTTTCATTTTCTTTTCTCCTTGAATATACCTTGTGCTGAGTGCAATCCACAGAAGTCAAAAACAGTGTTTTCTTTGCCCTCCTCCAAAATATCTTCAGTATAAATGTCCTGTAACCGAGCTATGAAAAATCAGTTCTGTGTGCAAGGGGCTGCAAGAATGGAATTCCCATCTTCCCAGACATGTCTGCAATCTCTTTTTCCCCATGTGTCAGACTGGCAATAGCAGAATATCCTCCTCCCACCTGTATACAGTAAATCCACAGTAGTAAAGTGCTGGTGTGCTTGAATGAATTGGATAGCCATGCGACTACTTTACAATCGATAGGGGCTGAGTTTTGGGGGTGGATGTTTTATATGGGTACAGTTCTCCAACAGTAATAGCACTGCAATATTGTAGAACTTGAGCTTAGCTGCTTACTTCTAAATGCGACCTGGATGCAAGCTCTGAAACTAGGCTATGCACGTTGTAATACAGTAGGTTTGGCTCCAGGTTTATGTAAAGAAACTCGTAGACAAGAGCTGCTTCTGTTCCCAAGGAGCTATGCAGACTTTTAACAATTTCTCTATAGTTTTCTACAAAAATATAAAAAGTTCTATCAACATAACCATTCTACAGAATTCCGGTGGATTTTGTACATTTTGCTTAAAAAAAGTCAAATTCTATAAAAACCCCCCAAAAGGTATTTAAAATTAGCTTAAGATTATTGCACACGCTGCAGTACATTTGTATGTGTCTTTCAAAAGGGCATCTAGAAAAAACTTGTCTGGCTTAGAAAACAAACTATTTTACATGGATTTCTTTTCCTGAATGCATTATAGTAGTAGTCTTTTTATTGGCTCGTCTTTACTGAATAGTCACATGTGCTGTAAACTTTCTGTTACTTCTACCTACAAACCTTGTCAGTGGGCAAAACCTCAGGTACTGGAAACAGAAGAGCCTTTAGGCTTCCTGTTACGTTTGGAGTTGAGCATTTGGATTAACATCACCGTTCTGTGCCATGATTTCAAGCTAAAATGTTCCACGGGGTTTTTGGTAAGGAAGGAAACAGTACAAGTAGTATCATTCCAGCTATACAAACACAATCCTAATCATTAAGGAACCAGGGTTGGCAATTTTAGTGGCCTAGCTATTTTCCCAAATTATTTAGTACATGTGAAAGGAATAGCTAAGGCTCATTAGGAGGGTGAAACCAAAGAGGGATTAAGAATATTTCTCAGGCTTAATACACTGTAATTTTATTATTTCCTTAAATATGATCTGAGCGAAGAAATGATGAAAGGTTTGTTTGAAATCATTGCTTTGAACAGGCTTAACTCTGGATTTGGACTGGCATATCAAAGAGAGCAGTCTCCGTGTGGGCCTGTGTTGAAGAGGGGAAAAATGTCCCAGCCAAGAATTAATCTAAGTGCAGTAAATAGTACAGAATGTTAATCCTCCTACCTCAAATACACCAATTGCCTGACTTCCTGCTGAAAGCCCTTACATTTCTCCAGGCCATCTAAATCAATAGGGATTGTTTATGGAGTAAACGTCTGCAAGTGAAAATAAAGGAGCTTAAGACCTCACATAGGCTGTTAGGTAGAACAGCATCTTCTTCTTGCATGGATACTCGAAGCTAATGCAGATAGATGTAGTCGTAACAGTCTAATCTCTGAATGCTGTGGTGATTTGAAAAGATCAGTAGTTCTCCAAAAAGTTAAGTTACAAACTCCCAACTGACAGAATTAGCACAAATCCTCCTCTTGCCTGTACTGGTTTAAAGACATGATCCAGCAAAGCCTTATCCATGTACGCAGTTTGAAACTTGTGACTATTCACACACTTCAAAGCATGCCTGCAGTCTTATTTAACCTACATCTGAATGTGATTTGATGGAAGTTGGGTGAATTAATGCCTGGTTTCCATCAGTGAAGATCAGGAGGTGTCAAACCGGGCGAACCTCTCATGGTTCTCAAGCTGTGCTGTCCAGTTTTAAAGACCGCTTTTTGCAGAGGGCATTAGCAGGGAAGGAATCAGTTAATTTCTGAGATGAATGACATGAAGGACATGTTATAGAGTAAGGACATGAGTTCTGGTTTTATCTACTTTGCATCATGATGTCGCTGCTTAAGGCTTTTGATAGATTGGAAATAGCATTACAGTCAGGGTCATGTAAATAAACTCTAGCAGTGACAGCAAATAAAAGGACTTTTAAACTGAAAATCAACAGTTATTTCAGTACCTACAGACCTTTTTACACATAATCTGTAAAATAACTTGCAGTAGGCCTCAAATCTGTTGAACACATAAGCATATGATATTAATTTTCAAGAACTACTTAAATATGAACCAACCTCAAGGCAGTTTAAGCAAGAGCTTAACTTTAAACATGTGCTAACGCCCACTGTTGTGTCATGTCTGCACTGAATTCACCCACCAGATCTTAAATATGGCTCTACCCTCCTTTCCTCATGGGCATGGAAAGGAGGAGCTCCAGTGCAAACAGTGGGTTTATAGAGGTGTAAAACTCAGCAAAAGAAATAGTCTGTCTTGGAGAAACTGGAAAAACACCTCAGGAGCGACCACAGGCTTCTGCTGCCTCAATTTCCTGGGAAGGTATGAAAATTAGCCATTGACATGAGTTTGTGAGTCATGATCTACAGTATCCGTTAGTGACCCAGTATGGTGTACAGTTAAATGGCTCTACATTCACCATCTTCAGACATCTATCTGCATTTTGGACCTCCCTGGATTTATGCACTTGTTTTCACACTGGATGTTTGTTTTATGCAAGGTTGGAACATTATTCTATTAAAAAATTGCCACTGCATTTCTACATTATCCAAAAAATCTTCTCCCCAGAATACCATTGAAGTCCAAGGGGAAAAATAAATTACATTAAATAATCCTTATTTACTGCTGACTGTGGGATACGTTTCCTCTGTAATGCACTAATTTGCTACATTTTGTGCTTTGCAAAACAAAAAAAAAACAAACAAAACAAAACAAAAAAAAAAGAGAAGGGATTAAATATATATTTGTTTTTGTTTAGTTTAAAATACTCATAAAAACCAACTTTACCTCAGAAATATTCTGAGATACATAAAATAGAAGAAAATTAAATGAGTCTTTAGTCACAAAATGTACTACATCCCGCAATACTAGATTCAATTAATTTAATAAAATATAATATACATATAGATTCTGCACATTGTATTGCTTTTACCTAAGCAGAACATATGCTTAAGTAAGCGTGATATAGGTTAACCACTTCTTTAACCAGCTGGTTCTTTAATCTCTCTTTGGAAATTTGTTACCCAGTGCCGTTTTGGAGTACAGAGTTTCTTTAGGTTTTTCTTTTTCTATTACATGAAAGGAAGAAAACATTTGGCACCAACAGAAAAGTAACTCAGGGGTCCATTTCCGTCTGATCAAAGGAAAAGCTAGGAAGTGTCAACAAGTCTTTCTTTGGGGTAGGAGATGTTGACATATTGTCTGGAAGCAACGAATCCCCTATATCCATGGAATCCTTGGACTCACAAGATGGAGCACGCCGTCTCAAGCAAACGTCTCCACTGGCGGGTGAGATGCTGTGAGGTCCTCTAGGTAGCAAACTCTGTCCATCAGGTGGATCTATAGATATACATGGAGGGCTCAGTTTTTTCTTCTGCCGTGTCCCTTGCAAGCCTTCCATTTCACTTACCACCTGACTTATGAAGCCAGAAGAGCTAGAAGTGGAATGGTGCTGAGGGCTGTTTTCCATCGAACAAATTTCGATTGAATGTCTCCTTTGATCATCCAACCAAGAGGGCGGTTTTTTTAGAAGACCCTGGGTGTCTACACTGTGGTATTTCTTCAGGTCCTTTAATGTCACGTTGCCGGTATTGCCTATGTTCCTCTTAGGAGTGAGAGGCTGAACCTCTGAACAGGCACTCGAGGCTGTACAAGTTTCTGAAGGCTCCGAGGAACTGTTTATTTCAGACACTTCTTGGTCCATTGAATCTCCAGGTGTCTCCTGACACGAGTCTGCACAAGCACACGATGCTGGTGCCTGCTTTGAAATATTATACTGATTGTGGGAATGCTGCTGCGTACGAACGCTTGCCCGGCTCCATGCAGCCGCCTCATTCGCTTCTGAGGGCGTCAGAGCCACTGATGACTCCTCCTTGGGCACAGCGGGGACATTTGGGTCAGAGAGTTCACTCACCTCAGTGTGGAGATTTTCCTTGCTGTCCAAAGAGTCGTTCCGGATGGCCATCTGTATCAGTGCAAAGGGATTGGGGAGGAGGGGTGTTGCCAGATGAGAGAGAGGACCAAACAAAGGTTAGCAGCAAGGAAGGCACAGAATTGATAGGGCACTCAACTCTGGTGAGATACCTCAGCACGGACCCACTGGCTCCTATAATGACCTGTGTTATAGGTTCTAGCAATTCCCATGCATCAGAGCTCTGTGTGTTTATCCCTGTGTAAGCAATAGCAGAATTTGGCCCTTCAGTGTTCATAAATGGTTGACCTTCAGTTTTCTCTTCTAAGGATGGAGAGCTGCAAAACTGGAATGCCTGCATCCAAACTGAGACACATTCTTCTCATGTAAACAATGAGGGTCTACAGCAAAGCCCTTTACAATTTTAGCAGCCCAGGTAAGAGCAGGAGAGGGAAGATGTGCAAGTGAGCCTGTCTATTCCCTTCTGCAGCTCAGGTGATGCTGAGGGCATGGAGCAGGATCCCCAGAGCCAGCAATGCCAGAGCAACCACAGTCTGTGCCAGCGTCAGGGCAACAGCCTGTCCCTGGCTTTGGTCCCCAGGCTGCAGCCACAATTCTGCACCAACTTAGTAGCAGGGGAGCTGGAAAAGCTAGAATCCAAAGCTGGACTAATAATAATAATATCCTCTAATTATAACGGCTTATTCTGATGCTTAAGTTCAGGCTTCCTAAGGCACATTTTGCCTTGGCTGTCTCGAGCCATATGCAGCATCAGTGCCTGCTGGCAGAGAGAGCCTATGGCTAATTTTGAAGGCTTTGTCTTTTCGCTGCACTGAATCCCTTGTCAAAAGGGTTTATAAATCAACCTCATTAACTGTCCCTAAAAGGCAGACTCTCAGTTTGAGAAGATTCTTAAATGATCTTAAAAATTAAAAACTTCCCAGAGAAATGTGGAGGAAATGCGTACAGCTGGTCTCAGTTTTTACCAGAGTGAAAGGAGATGGAATTCCTCACACTGAGGAACACTTTTGTGACAAATCTCCCCAAAATGATCTTAGAATTTAGGTAAAAATTGTCCCACAAGGATCGTTTGAGCCAAATGATCTCTATTGAGGCAGAGCTCTCATCAGCTGCAGTACGCACATGTGTGTGTGCAGAATCACAAGGCTGTTGCTGTATCTGCACATTGGGCTCCCTTTATCATCAGTGAGAATACTCAATATGGCAAACCAGTTTTTCCAATGCTGGTGAATCCTTTCCAGTTAGAATTTTAGAGCGTAGTCCTGGCACCTAACCACAGTCATGAGTGGAGCTAATTCTGGTCTCCTCAATGCCAATAGTCTTATAGTGAGTGTTTGCGAGAGGAAATCATGTTCATGTCCTAAGAAGAGACACAGACCACACAAAAAAAGTAGAATACAGAAGCAAAAAGTAATTATTGCCATTACTTTTGCTTCTACACCAACCTGTGTTGCACAGAACGACAGTGTTAGTCACCACCAGCTCTTTCTTTCCCTACAATACCAGCATCTTTGGTAGCTGTTAGTAGTAACTGTTTGTACAAATGTTTTACTGGTTTGTTTCAAAATAAAAGGACCCTCTGCCATCCCATTGGGGTGTACACCTGTAGTAGCCACAGCTTGGAGCGGACTACACCTTGGATACACAGTCCTGGAACCAGAAAATCAATATAGTTTCAATTTCAGGTAGCATTCCCTTGGAGAAAAGCTGTTGTGCAATGCACTGCCAAGGAGAGTGTTCCTCAGCAGGGGCAGTTTTCTCAGCGCATCCAATCCCCTCATCTTCATCTGTGAGTGCATCACTAATTGTCAGACATTCCAGAGTCTAAACTGCACATTACTGTGGGGATGTTGTTCACTCTCCAGCACTCTGGAGGGAAAGGGAGGTTAAGCACACAGGTTTTAATGATGGAGGAAAGTGCATGGACCAGGTATGTGGTGGACAAGGTTTATCTATACACAGATTTAGGAAAGGAGAGGGAGGCAAAAGGGAAAGGAAAGAAAGAAAAGAAAGAAAAGAAATCAGAATTACATGCAACGTATGTAACAATAAGGAAAAATGGGTACTGCAAACCAAAAATGCTTTGCTAGCTTGGGTCATTATGATGTGCTAGTGTCAAATTAGTGGTGGCAATAAAAGGAGCCAAGCAGAGAGCACTTGAGCAAGCAAAAGTGAAGGGAATTTTGCTTCTTTCAGGACTAAGTTTCACAGTGTCTGGCCATCTCGACTGCAATTAACAGGAACAGCAATACTGCTCTGTTGCCAGGAACAACCTTAATGGTCCCATTAGCCACTGTAGGAGCTCCCTGATACCTGGGAGCATGCCCAAGGCAACACCTCACTAACCTTCAGAGGGACCTATCTGGCCTGTGGACCATATCTGCTCACTGTCCCAGAGCTTTTTACTCTCTGAAATCTCATTCCAAGAGCATGCTCATGTCACTGCATGAGTAGAGAGAGGAATAAATTAACATATACATGAAAAGGCTGAGAAGAAGCAGCCTTCAAAGATATGAACAAAATTAGGCTGAGGAAGATGGCTAACATGGTAATTTATTATAGATAGATCTGTTCAAAAGGAAGGGTCTGTAATTCATTAGAAAGCAAGAGTGCACAGTTATGAACTGGAATCGTGACATCAATTAGTTTCCCCATTAGCAGTGATTGGGGTAGCTGCCCAGCCCTGTGCAAAGGAATACATGCTAGGAATTTCTTATGTCAATTTAGTATTACAGACTAATGTAATTGTTAACCTTGGTACTTCACATTCATTTTTTAGAGCTTAATGAATAAACTGTCTCATTTGTCAATGTTGATTAAAAGATTAAAGAAATGGGAATATTTCATGCAGGTAAGAAATTGCTTTGGAAAAAAAGAGAAACAATCTATTTTGTGTATATAAAATCAGGCATGAAACTACTGAAGAAAGCAGAGTTTGGGAATCAGACATGCCTCTGGTCCTGATCCAGCTGCACAAGGAAGTATGCTTAAAAATGTGAGAGTGAAGCACTGAAGTTTAAGTATTTTACAATAAAAGATAAATTTAAACTTATGCTTCCAATCAACCAGGCCGGAATCTTTGATTAGATCTCTTAGATCTTCAGTTGAATCAGAATTTAAATCAATGCCAGGCAAAAACCAGAGATAAAACCACTTGCAAAATAAAACATGTTCTGTTCTGTGTATACTCAAACTTTTCAAAAGCACACAGGAGATTGAAAATATTCAATTCTCACTGTAAAAAATGTGCTTTCCATGATGGCTTTTCATATGAAACATCCTGCTTCCTTTACAGTTTTCCCCTTTCGAGAGACCAGAGGAGTCAGAGGAAGGAAGACCCAGGATGGAGTTTGCAGTCTCCGTGTTCTTTCAAGCACCGAGAAAATCACAGCAGTCACGAATTAGTCCCTTAACCCCAACGAGCCCCTGGGGAGCATTTGGCTGCATTTATGAAGAGGACTGAAAGAAAAAGAAAACCAAGTGCTAGCAATGTGGAGAACATTTAGGCACGTTGCCAAAGGAGATGATACTCATCATGCACATTCTTTGGAGACTCCTGGATGGCTTTCAGATCAAACTCCATCAACCTTTTAGTTATTTCTGTAGGAGAATTACAGTTCTCCAGAGGTTTTTCTCTGAATCCCTCCTTGAATTTAAAGCATGGTTAACCTGGAAATGCAACAATAGAAAACCTCTGCAAGCTCATGATCATAAGTCTGCTTACCTGTCTGCGGAGCAGCCTTTCAGCAGAAGGAGAGTGAACCTGCTGGGAAACCTGGGGCTTTCTCTCCATCACCAAATAGTCATGAGCTCTCATGTAGTGGAAATGATCTTTTGGGATTCGCAGGAGAGAGCTGGTGTCCGCTGGCTGTGACTGCACTGATGCCTTGGAACCTTGCAAGAGGGAGAAGAGAGAGAAATGTGGTGATCCTCTGGGGATTGTGTCCTAGTCTCAATGACCTTTCACAAAACATTGCTCTATTACACCTTGGACCAGACACGCATGGCAAAAGCACTGAATTCAGCAACTGGCTCTCCATGATTGGGAAAAAGCTCTCACTTACTATTAAATTATTCCAAAAGTGTCTATTATTTCATTTTTCTTGGCATTCTCCCCTGATACAACTGGGACTAGCTCCTGTTGAGAACAGAAGATTAGGAACTAGAAGTTCATCCTGACTGGCAGCTTCTACATCCCTGCTTCAGGGCCAATGACTTTGACGGCATCTGCACATCTCAACGGCACAAGGATCTGACTCCAGGAAAGGTTGTCTCCGTACCTGAGTGTTTGAGACCAACTGCTGGGATCTCAAAACCAGCACAAACTCTGGATATGAAGTGAAAGGGAATGGTACCTGGCAGCTTTCAAGGCTAGTTTTCCAAAGCATCCCAAGAGAAGGAAACACATACTCTCCAGCCTCTTCCTGACCCTTTGTGGTTGCTGGCTACTTCGAAAAGGTTTGAAACTCGGCATGCTCCCCCCCAAACAGGCTCAACATTTCTGAAAACAATTAATTTAACCTGGACCTCATCCCAGAGAATCTCATTTGTCCTGGAATCTTTCCCAGAACAACAGACCCATTATGAAGGAGTATTCAAACAAATACCTCCTGCAAGTGCCAGTGTTTCTGACAACAAAACCTTTCTCAGCTTGAAATATTATGGCTTAGTTGGGTGATGAGGGTGATTTATTAGAGGCGCCTGGCACCTCTCACTATCTTCACAGCACTTTATAATATTACGAACTGTAAACAGGTAGGGGTGACTTCCACCAACCTGAAAAGCAGTGGCATTGGAGGTGGAACAGGACAAAGATGTGTGTGCCAAGATCTGGGCACCTTACCCATCTCTGAGCACTTTGGCCTGCTTAAGACGATTGGAATTTCAGCAGCAGGAGGAAAAGGCAAAAGGTTTAATTGCTTAATGTGGTTATGAACAAGACATCACCTTTACAAAATACTTCTGCTGCATCCCAGTGGAATGTTTTCTTCTATGGATTTATAAGGGTGCAAGGCCTTCCCTCCCCAAGAGAGGGCTGTCGGAAGGGGCTGTTCATCTTGAAGAAAGAAGGGACTCAGAAATTACCCATTTTGGTCAAGCCAATGTTTTTGTTGAAGGCAGAGCAAATGCATCTGAATTAAGGGTCAAAAATGAAGCACTAGAAACTCCCTCTGTAACAAATAGGATTCTTTTGGGATTCTCTGGGATTATAGCTATGAGGAATTTCTCAGCTGTTACAGAGAACCATGAATTCTGGCTCCACTGGAGGCAATGGGAGCCTTGCTATTGGCTCAGTGGGATTTGACCAGGACTTTAGCTGCACCGTTTGCATTATGTGCAAACAGGTTCTTCAAAGGACAGCTCTTGACCTTGAAAATCCTGTGTTATGGCAGTGATTTCTCAGAACTCCAGATTCATCTTCCTCCACTGTGTCCACATTTTTGCTGCTGTTCAACAGTCAGCCAGATTCATTCATCCAGATTCTTATTACTATGCAAATTTCGACATCTTATTTCTAATCTATTCAAATCTCCTCCCATTCTGAAAAGTGCTGAAAATATGTCCTGCTTTAGAGGCTTTCAAATGACAATACTTGTAAAAACTCCTCTGTCTTATCTGTGACAAATGTCTAAAATGATGGTGTGTACAGAAGAATTAAAGACAGTTCCATTCATTTACCAGCAGAAGGCAACCCCTAGAAATTAGAGTAAATGAAAGCACATTGATAAGCACCAGGAGGCACCTGCAAGTACAGGTACAGAGGTGTACGTGGAGAGTGAGCTGCTGGTATCTGCAGTACACTGTATCTAAGAATATCTCCAAATTTAGCTGTAAAGTGTATATCTCAGCCACACACACTGGGAAGGACAATTCTGCACTCTTATTTTCCATTCATCTCACACTGAGATCTCCCTCAATTCAGCACATTTATGTTCATTTTGCAGGCATTTAGAGACACCATTTTCCCGTATTTCACAGATGTTCTCATACAGAACTTTCAAAACCTGCAAGAGCAGGTACTGCTGCAAAAAACAACTGACATGAGGAAATATCTTTCTGCTGCGATTTCTGCTCTGGGGCCATAGCTAGCTCTGCTGAGATGGATGGAGACCAGGCCTTAAGGACTGTAACCTTCAGGGAACCAGACAGGGGGATGATCAGCATTGATCCAGGGCAATTGCTCCCTGTCACATTGCCAAATAAAAAGATCAGAGGAAAGGAGTTATCTTTAACAACATGGATTTTGCAAGTTGTACAGTGTCTTTGTAAAGCCATTCCACAGATCTGGACACCAACAGCTCATTGGAAAACAATGGCAATGGCCAATTGCCAATGGCAATTTGCTGTCTCCTACTGAAGAGTTTGGAAAATCCCAGCTAGTGCTTTGTATCTGAAAATCCTGCTTCTATCCCAGCTGGTAGACACTTACCTGATTGGGACTTGTGGTGTGCTGGATTCCTCTCACCCAGGGAAGCAGGGCAGGGGCTGGAATACGGTGGCTGGAACATGTAGCTATCATTTGGCAAAGAGTGTGTGCGCCCCACCGAAGGCTTCCTCACACTCAGCAGGTCCTTGCTGGGAGAAAGGGTCAGTGCACCGTCTTTGGAGCGGAGATCAGCCTATGGGGAAAAGCAGAGTGAGGAAGGAAGATGCGATGGGATGGGAAGAGGAGAAGTGCCCAGAAACGCTAGCGACAGCCATTGCAATCAGTATGGCACGATGGGCATGCACATCGTCAGTATGTACAGGTTGCACGAATGGATCTACCAGGAAGCTCTACCCCTCATTTTGTATTGTCAATAAATTGTCACACAGAATGAACCACAAAAACAGAGGAAGCAACACTGTAGTAATAAACCATGACTATTTCAGGGGTATGCAAAGAAGGCATCATGCCTCAAGGCCAGCAAAGGTCACATGCTTTGCATAACTTTGATCCTCTGCAATAAAAGTAAAGCTCTTTCTATGTGCCCTCATCAACAAGTCAGACTTTTGCAAAGGCGAGGAGTTTCCTCTTCTAACAATAAAAGAAAAGAAAGCAAAACCAAATGCAGGAACCAGTTTATAGAAAATACTCTCTAGTCTGGCTCCCAGCACAGTTTTATTGGTTTTCCTTCTCACATAATGAGTAACTAAACCCATTTTATTGAAAGGGATATCTAAACCTACTGCTTCAGGGTTAATGCCATTCTCTAATTAGAAGGGATCTAATGCAAGCAAGGGTTATTGTATACATGTTGACTGTGGAGTTTTTACAGCCAAAGAGTCTCTTAGAATGGGCAACTCCAGAGGCAGTATCGAATGAAGTGGATTCGGGCCTGATATCATAAGGAAATATCTCCATCACAGAAATGTTCTTAGGTGTTATTGTGTTGGACAGAATGAGCAAAAATGGAAGCAAAGTCAGCTTCCCTGGGTATTTCTAATGAAAGAATTATTTCATCTTTAAAAGGTCTCCATTGAAAAACAGAGAAATAAGATGTGACACTGTAGTCTGATACAGTATATTGCTGATCAATTTTGGGGAACTTTGAATCTTGTTTTCTGGCAAATCTTCCCTGCTCTCAGTGCGTTACACGTTTCCTGAAATCAACACTGAGACTTTTTTTTCCTCCCCCAGTTTTATCCTTCAGTCATAAAACCAAAATTTCACCCTAGCCTTTTGTTTGCATGAGAAACATGATGGGATAAAAAGGAATTACAAAAAGAAAAAAATAATGAGGAATAAAGAAAAGGAAAATAAAGGAAAACCACTGTTGTAAATTTAGTGGAGGAAATGGATCTGCACTGTCATGCAGCATTAGTTTCAGTCCTCAGGAACCTGCTGATTTGGATATAGCCTGGATACAGCCTAGATAAGAGAGACTGCAGTCTCCTGATACAGCGCAGGGAAGGAGAGAGAAACCTGTGCTGCTAAAGCTGAGACGTGGGTTCTGGGAATGTCTCTGTTCCTCCCTGCCTTCCTCTTCTGAGCAGCATGTTTATGCTATTTAGCTTTCACATTATTTAGCTTAAAGAAGAGAAGATGGCCTGAAACCTGAGGTTTCAAATTCAAAACCATTTGGATGTGAACACAAGTATTTGGCTTCGAGATCATATCCAAACCCAAGCTTTAATGAACCTTTAGGTTCATTGACAGGATCCAACACCACAGCAGGCTTGTTTCCACTTCCTGATGATCTCGAGGGAAAACTCATGAGTGAACTTCGTGAAAATCAATGGCTGCAGAATGGTCTTCTGAGCCCAGCTCACAAACAGAGCAGCGGAAGCACATGACTGTTTGGTTCACTGCTAGGTTTGAAAAACACGTTGTTTTGGCTTGATTGAAAATCAAATCTGAGATTTCCGTGAATCACCCCCTCCTCCCCATATCCCAACTCAAATCTATTTTGAGTCAAACAAAACATTCTGAGATAGTTTTTAACTAAAGCTGTGTCTAAACAAAGTGTGAAAATGCTGCACTTAGAAAAGATCTCAATGAAAACTTGCAGCGTTTTGGGATTTTGGGAAACTGTTTTGACTTTGTTGGTATTGACACGAATCCACAGAACACTTTGTTCAACCTGGGTTTGCTTTTCATTTCATGGAGAGAAACCGTCTTTCTCAGTTATACCCTTGGGACTGCTGTGCTGTCAAAGAGATTTGTCTAATCTCAGCCCAGCTCTCCGGACTGATTTTGAAGCCAAAAGGCCCATACAAATGTTAAACGTAGTTCACAAAATCTTTGGCACGTGGTGCCATGAAGCATGATGGGAAATATTGTCACGGTTTAAGAGGTGTTTCCCAAATAAGTGCTATTAGGATGGCAGTCGACTCAAATGGTGGGAAATTTATCAACAACACAAACATCCAAAGGCAAGTACATGAACAACAACGAAGAAAACAAGAATGATCCAAAAATGTTGGAGAAGGAGTTATGTCTGTTGTACAGCAGAAAAAAAGCACTTGACTGCTACACAGCTAAAAATGTCTAATGTTTCAAAGAGGAGATGGTTAAGGCAGGGTTCAAAATACTGGTTATTTCATTCAAAAAGACACAGAGGAGTACAAACATTATTTTGGCTTTTTGGCTTGATGGCTGCTAGAAAGAATTCCCAAACCAAGCAGCATCTCGGAGAGATCCCCATCTGATATTTGTAAAACAAACAGTCTGGCACCAATCACACAAAAAGCCTTGTGGTGCCTGTGTTCATTAAAGACAAAAATCCTGTACAAACCAAAGGGTTGGAGATGATCCCTCAGCAGAGGACATGAGCCTTTAGCTCGTGGGTGTCGCTTCCACACAGCATCACTGATTTGTTTCAGATGGGGAGGAAATTTCAACCTTGTTGCTTTCCAGAGCATTTTTTCACTATTTATTTTACTTGTACAAAACACACTGTTTTTACATAAGACACCAAAGGAAAAACAGAAATAACTACTTGTTCCTCACAGGGAGCCAAGTTTGTGGACAAGAGTGATAACAACCCAGGACCTAATGGCATTAAGGACAACGTCCTGTTCAGGGGGAAGGTTGATGCTATTTGGAAATGGGCTTGAATGGAAAATGCCATTAGGCAGGTGTAGAAAGGTGGAAGCAGTATTTCGAACCCTGTAAACATCAGACTATACAGTGACCAGTGTATGTACATTGCTTTCCAGAGCATTAAGTAAGTGTGTGTTAGTATCATCAGGAAAAGAGTCATCCGTCAGAGCTAAGGACCAGGACTTTTCAGAGAGAATATCTGACGTCAGAGACAGAGCCTCCATCTCAGCTAGAGGGATCTAAAGGGAGAGATGATTAAGCATAAGAAACCAGGACACAAATCTTTTGGAAAAGAAAGAAAACAAAAGGTATCATAATCTACATACTTCTAGACATACAGCAGTAAGCCTGCAGTGGGAGAAGCTACACCATGAACATTGTAACTGGGGACAGAACGCTAAAGAAATGAAATATAACAAAAGAATGAAAAAAACCCAAGAGTGGGACATTCATACTTAAACGCTTACCAATGATCTGGGAGAGAGTTTAAAACCATACACTAATGCTGGCATTGTATTTTGCTGTTCTCCTGTCTAGATGAAGAACCAAAAGTAACTTTATTTTTTATATGAGATTTATCCTCTTGGTTATAATCAAATACAAGAGGCTTCAAGATCTTCGGACATCTCTGAAGTTGTTCCTACCTAATAACCATGCTGTTCTCTTGGCTGCTAGGCTAATCCAGTTGAGTCCACAAAGATTCCCCAAAATAATTTTGCAGGTGGGGTACAGAGCATGACCTTCCCTGCACTAAGGAGGGTATAGAGACATCCCTCTCCCCAAGAGGCAGATGGGACCATAATTAAGTTCCTAATAGCTAAACAGGGACAGGGAGAAACTCAAGGCTTGATTTCAGTCAGCAAATGCCTTCCTGGTGCCTTCAGTGGGTTTCAGTCGGCTAAATAGCCTCTAGTGCCTGGATAAGCACCAATAACCGTCCTACTAAAAGAACTGCCTGCATCTTTCAGCCTCCCAAATGCCGCCCCAGCCCTGGCCCCCCCAGCCTCCTCCAGCTCTGAGCAAACCCTGTACCCATGTGTCTTGTATGAACACATCCCTGCTGAAGGCATTCAAATAACTGATAGAAAAATCTTTATCAAAATGCTGATGAAGTCTGTCCCTGGACACAGAGCTCTTTACATAGGAAATATGAAACATCACTTGTGGTGTTTGGAGAGAAACGGGAAAAAAGGAGATTGCAGCATCTCCCCCTTGAGCAGCATCGCTGCTGCCAAGCACTGCAAAGAGGGATGTTTGCCCTCAAATGCAGGCTCAGCCCCCCCCCAAATCCCCATCCTGGGTATGTGCCCAAGGCTGGTGCTCAGGGCACTGGGACGGCATTTCATCAGGTATCCTATGGACGTGGCTAATCTGGACAAGTTCCAGGTGCTTCCTTTTCACTTCTCACTGTGCATTTTTTTCCCTATGCTTGAAAAGTCTTTCAACAACAATATATCTTCCAAGGGAAACCACAGAGGCCCAGATCTGTTGCATTGAAGTTGTCAAAGGGCTGGATTTCCTCACTCTTAGAAATGGCGTCGGTAGGGTGAAATAAACCCAGTGATGAGTGAACCCTGAGAGGCTCAAAACTTCAGCTGAGATAAGAGGGTCGGGCTCCTCTCATCTAACCTCGGGTTTGATATCTCCTCTAACACAGTCATCTGCTGGCAGCGGATAAGAGAGATGCTTTGAAGGAGCTCCTGGTTTTGCATGAGGCTCCCCAAAAAAGCATCGCTGCAGAAGCTGCCAGCACAAGGACAGTGATTCCTAACGGGAAGGCACCAATCAGAGCCCAGGCGTGCAGGGAAAGGCTGTGCTAAAGCCTGGTGGACACTGACAGCTCCTGCCTGATGGAGCCTCTCTGCTGGAGCTGCTATTAATCAGGTATCTTTCAGCAAGTCCCAGCGCTGCTCTAAATTCCTGACTTGCCTCAGAACATGACAAATGGTGTGAACAGAAAAGCCAAAATGTAAACAAAACATCAAATTCCCCCTTCTGCCTCCACACTCCTAAAATTGAGTTTGAAGCTGTCAAAACATTTTGTTGGGAATGTTCAACTGATTTATACAGGTTTTAATTATGGGGGGGAACGAACCTAAGTTTAAATTTTGAAAGAAAAAGACAAACTAGAACGTTAGGTTTATTTCATTACAAAAATGTCAAACCCATTTTTTTGCTGCAGCAGCACTTCCCATTGAAAAACGTTGTGACAACAGATTTCCAAACAGCTCTCGCTGAGTTCCTCACTGACCCTCTGCCTTCCCTGCCAAAGCTACTGTCTCTATCCCTCTGGCAGTTCCTAGAGGCAGCCACTTCCTCTGTAGCTTAATAGCCCTCCATCTGGAAAGTGATACACAGCAATCAGACGGAGACATATTATCCTGCTATATAAATACCTGCAGTAGGATTTCATTTTACCTGAGCTTGTTCCTTTCCTCTAATGAACCACTGAGTTGGATAATTTAGTGTCAGTGAGCTCATAAACAAGCACACTGATTTAACAAGAAAACTGCTATTTTTAGCCAGAAAGGGAGGGAAAAAAAAATATATGAAGGAATATGGAATTTGCTCAATTCCAACTGCAGGGAAAAATAGGCATGTTTGAATTATTATTATGGTTACTGCTGAGATTTAGGGAAAATATTTGCTCTAAAGAATAACATGCTTGAGAAAGTAGGTATTTTATCCTGAGAAGTAAATGAACTAATTTCAAACAAGCATTGCAGTCCCTGCTCAAGAAAGCACTGAAGCACACCATTACTTAAGTACATCATTAAGGGCTGCCTCGCCTTCTAAAGTCAGTTTAGATCAGAGATGAGGATGTAGTTTACAATGACCCACTTGCAAAAAGCCTCTTTAGGAAATCATTTGAAACTGGATTTTCACGCAGTGTAAGTAGGCACAAAATGTAAAGAGCATTTTATGTTCCCCCCCCAGTTCAGGCTCTGCTCTAGGGGAACCTCACACCACACTTCAGGCTCTGCAGACATGTTCTGCCATTGCTATGAAGCCCTGGTTGGGAACAAAAAGCCAAATCAAGAACCCCACTGAAGGATGGAGACAGGATCTTGTATATTTTCCCTATAACACTCATGAACAGTAAATCCCAATGCAAAACTTCTTAATGTGTCGAAGAGGGAGACCTGGAGCCTGTACTTTTCCTCTTGTATTGATATACAACATCATTAACTAAGACATTATCTCAGCTCCCACAGAAAAAGCCAAAATGACTTATGCTTCAACATCCCTGTGACTACATTACATAAAGAACATTAACTCTCTACTAGAGGTCTCTGTCACATTGAGTTTGGATGGAAACTTTGCAGGAAATTAGGAATATTAACCTGGTTCTCAGAGTTGTAATATTCGGGAGCTGGGAGGGCATAATGATGGTACACAGAGCCTGACAGGTTGTCCATCAGCTTCAGCTCTCCTTCCAGAGATCCCTGGATCAGCAGTGATATGGTATCAAACAAGTGCCTTTCCTAGGAGAGGTGGTGTATAACATGCAGAAGGAGAGAGCAAGCCAAAAAGAGAGGAAAAAGGCAAGGGACAGAGACAGGAAAAGGACAGTGTACAAAACCCAACAAACAAAAGGGGGGAGAAACAGAATAAGAGAGGGGGTGGGAAAGACAGGGGTGAACAGCAGGAACAGAAACAACAGGACAGGAGAGGTGAGGCAGGAGAGGAGAGAGAACAGTGCAGTAATATCACGGTGAGCAGTGACAGCTTTCTCAGACCCTCCTGGGGACAGCTCTTGCTCTCTGCAAACATGGCCAGCTACTGATCTGAGCTATACAAAGGGGCTGGTAGAGCAGCATTTTCGTACTTGGTGCTGTGAACACTACTGCTGTAAAGTTTCTATACCCACTGTCCACATTTTTGAGCTAGAGGACCCAATACTTGTCACCTAAATCCATATCCAGAGGGCACATCAATACAAAAACCTGACTTGAAGAGAAGCTGAGCATCCTCTCCATGGATAACTCATGTGCCAGACATGGGTTGAGGTGCCTCAGTTGTCCTGGCCAACTTCAAACCAGCTCACCACAGCACCGACATGGGGGGTTATACAGAGCAGGTCTGGCTTTTGCAGGCAGCATGGGAGCAATTTAAGGATTTGCACTTTTCACGTAGGGAATGCCTACTACATACAATGCAATGAGGACCATCATTCCAGTCAAACAGCACATGGTACAAAAATCCTGGGGAATAGGCAAGCAAAGAAGCATGCTGACCACATATCCTTGCAGGGTCATGTCCTGGGAATTGTATTCCTCTGCTGTCGTGCTCAAGCATCAGATTTGTCCTGAAGATTTTGGCTGGGAGATTAAACAGAATAAAACCTGGAGGTTTTTGAGGTTTCTTTTTCTGAGCGAATCACACTCTGGAGATTATGCTTAGAATAAACCCTTTCCAAAGCCACCTTCAGAGAGGGCAGGTTTAACAGCCTGAAGAGCTGAGGGCATCCTTTCCTCTGATTTGCCTTGCAATTTTGCTATTTCTCTTTTTGCCAGCGTGAGTACTGATGCAGGACAACAGTGCCGAAGACAGCTTGCCAGCTCAACATGTACACCCACAGTTGGGACATGCTGCTTCTTCCTAGAGGCATAGTGAATCAAGATTTCCCCAAATTGCCATGAACTTCTTTTTGCTGTTCCAAAGAGCAGCTTTGCCCTCCATCTCAGACTTCAGTGACTCCTAATGGCACCAGAAATTTCCAGTATCTTAGGAATGGAAACAACGCTTAAGCAGGGATTTACTCCCTTTCACCCTTGGACTGAAGAGCATAGATGAGTTTTTCATGCACTAGAATACTCATTAGTCCGTCCCAGGCAGAGGCCAAGACATGCTGTTGTGAAATCATGATGTAATAAAAGCTGATGGTGTCTGTGTAGAGTTTAACCCAATTTGCAATCAGCTAAGCCTAAGACAAAAAGCTGGACTATTTTTCTTGTATAATTCCAGTTCCATTCCCTCCCGAAGGACCTGTCTGGGTCTTGACCTCACCCCTCTCATTCCTCAAACTGAATCTTCGTCCAGAAACTGTGCTTTAGAGAGACTTGTCGCAGCTGGTAGAAGCTACCACATTACAGCCCTGCTCCAGCACTGCTCCCGCTGGTGGGAGTTTTGCCCCCAGTTCTGGTGAGCTCAGGTTTGAGTCCCCTCTGGATTATTCTATTGTTAAAATAATCTTTTATTACAAGCTTGACAGTGGGGATGGATTTTAAATTGAGGTTACATAAAGCAAATTTAATACTTAAGCAAAGATTAGCCAAGTTTTATTCCTCTTTTATGTTGTGGTTCACACTCTGCATTAGAAAAGCAAACACATTATGCTCATGATTTATGCTATTGCAAAGGACCTAGCCCAGACTCTGGATTAGAGAAAACTTGGAGCCAGCTCTGAACTTGGCAGCTTGGGCACATCTCCAGAACTAATTGTAAAGCTCTGTGCCTCCAAACAGATGTGTCAAGGTGGGCTGGACCTGGAGCATCAATTCGCACACGACGCAACAGTCAGTGAGCAGACAGTGAGGAATACAAGACCTGGATGTACAATTCACTCACTCCTTCCACTGTCTCGTGCATGTCTTCCCCTAGCAGATATGCAGGTCAAGCCCTCTTCACCCTCCAACTGAGATTCTCACCATAGGGTAAACTAATGAACTGAGATTCTACCTTGATTTGCATGGGATTAGTATATCCTTGGGGGCTCTCGGGTCTCTCTCCACCAGTGCTGCCTGTCCATGCAAAGATGTCTGAGGGGCTGTGTTGGCCAGGGGTGATTGTCTTCATTTCCATCTCCAGCTCTGCTTCTAGCTCTGCCTCCTCCTTTGCCTCCTTGTTGCTCTCCTCCAAGTGTTTCATAAGCACAGCAATCACCACGTTCACCAGGACAAACTGGGCTGTCAGCACGAAGGAGACGAAGTAGATGGGTGAAATGACAGTGTTGTAACAGGTAGATTCCTGGTCACAGTCTCGCAGCGTGTCCTAGAAACAGGGGAGAAGTGATGGAGGAATGTGAAGAGGTTCCAGCATGGAACTCATCTGCATCTGGTCATCTGGCTGCAGTGGGTTCTCCCTTGATGGAGAAAACTGAGAAGACTGGGCAAATTACATGTCTAGAATAGCAAAACACATGCCATTAAAACCTTGTTTCTGCATTAGTCACCACAAGCAGGCTCAGATGCAATTGTTCTTGATGTGTGAAACAACAGACAACACCACCCTGCTGCTCCTAAAGGAAAGGCTGTTTTACCAGGTTAGACAAAAAATACTCAAGTGTGGCAGACAGATCCAGGTCAACGCTACAACCCACCAAGTATCCCACAGCAGGTGGGCCTGCAGAAACTCGCTCCTTAAGTTTACACCCCATCATTAAGGGTTTGGTCACCTAACATGTACCACAGGCTAGAAATGAACAGAGAACTGATTCCTGCAGACTAGCTAGCACCCTAGCTCTCATAGACCAGATTTCTTCACAATAACATGCCTTTATGGATGTTCCCTAAGACTCTTTCTCAGACACCTGGGTTTTCCCAGAAACAAAACCAAAACACCAAAGTAATACCAACAAAGGTAAAAAATAAAACCAATACATATTACTGAGCTTAATTTGTGCCACTTGAGATAAGTCTGCTTTCTTTTTTTCCCTTCTTTTTGAGTTGCTCTCTCAGGATAAAAAGAGGGAATATACAGAGTACACTAAGAGCCTGCCATCATAGACATGGCATGGCTGGGAGGAGGGAATAGAAACATTAGAGGCTTTGCACAGTGCATGGATAGAGAGAACAACTCATTGCAGGAGTGTCCTGGTTGAGCATTGGAACC
Source organism: Psilopsiagon aymara (assembly GCA_024733675.1). NCBI lineage: Eukaryota > Metazoa > Chordata > Aves > Psittaciformes > Psittacidae > Psilopsiagon > Psilopsiagon aymara. The sequence continues at coordinate 28,668 of JANRGW010033624.1, forward strand.
AGCCTGGAGCAGAGTGGTCAACTTCTAGTGAAGCAGTTACCCGTTTTCCTTGGGTGTCTTACCTTCATTATCCCATTCCAATTGTCTCCAGTGGATACTCGGAAGAGGGTCAGAAAAGCCATCCCAAAGTTCCTGAACGTGGCGTGCCGTCCTAGCCCCTCGCAGGGATGCGTGTCATCACACTCTGTGGGACCAAGCACAGCCGTGAGATGCCCCATTCACACACCTCACCCACCCCTTCCACCGGCATGGGAAGACTCACCAAGGTCTCCAAACAGCTCCACTCCAAGAGCTGCAAATATGAAAAACAACAACATGAAGAGAAGACCCAGATTCCCCACCTGGAAAGAGAAAAAGAAACGGGGGGGAAAAAACACACACAAAAAAAGAACATTCATTGATTTTTTGTTCCAGACCTGTTTCCTGCTGCATTCTTTAATCCAAAACTTAAATTGCTTCAGGGGAAAAATGACCTCAATGTGAGGACTGTATCTCAGATTGTGCTTCGGAAGGGAAATGTGATTCTCTAATGACAGTAAAGACAAAATGATTAGCATTCCTCTGCAATAGGAAATTAGCTCTGGCCAGAGGAGATGTGGTTTGATGTGGCAGTGGGTTACCTGCGGCAGCGCTTGCATCACGGTGTCCAGCAAGGCTCTCATCCCTACAGCCATCTTCAGCAGCTTCAGCACTGTGGAAAACACATTGGAAATATGGTAACAGCAGTGTTAGCACAGAGGCACAAACTCAGTCCCTCTCCCAGGAGCCACAGATTATAGGAAGAGAAATGTGAAATCATGTCAACTGTTCTCCATTAGCTGTTGTCATCCTTGGCCTTTTTACATCGCTCCTGGTTGCTTGGATACTATCAAAACCCCATGAATAGCAGCATCAGCTAGCCTGAGATGTGGAGAAAGCGTTATCGCTCTCCCTGGCTTTTCCCTTCCCCACGTTATCTCTGTTGGTCCCATCTTCTTCCTCCAGTTATTATGAGCAGTTACTTTCCCAGCCCTGGGACTACTTTCCCCACTTCCATAGATTACCCATTTTCATACATGATTCACTGATTTCCACATCTCTTCCAGAAGGGTGCCTTTCCAATTGGAAACCATGTATACTTTTAATTCTGAAAGGGACACAATGCACTGAAAACCCCTCTTTTCCCCCACTTTGAGAAGCAGCAGCATTTCATTTCTCCTCCAGGTCCTCAGCTTAGATGAGGGCTGCAGTCAGAGCAATTACACCTTACAACACAACACTGTCCTTCAGGAGGGCCTGAGGGTACTTTATTAAGGACCTGAGCGCTCACATTTTACGTGTTCAGCATTTGGCCCATCCTGTTCTGAAAACTCAGGCCCTGCAGAAGCTGCCTTCCCCACTCAGGAACGTGTTGTTACAAGTCTGAGGGGACAGATGGATGCGGAGTGATGAGGAATGTTTTGTCACCAAGTGGTGAGATGTAAGGTCCCACAGGAAATTAAACTTATTAGACGCTTGTCTTTTAAAGCCAGCGTACTTGAGCTTGTGTTCTCTAATCCCCATTAAAGGCGACTTTGATTTGACTGGCATATTTTTTCCAGGTTCATCTCTGGGAATTGCAGCCATAGCTATTTCTCTTGTATTTCTAAGCTCTCAGCCTTCAAGTCCTCTTAAGATAGAAACACATGGTCAGTTGGCTCAGGTTTTTGGCTCCTCTCAAGTATTTTCCCCCATTGTTCTTTTATTTGTTTACAGCCTGTTGAAACCAGAACTATGCACATTGTGATGGGGATGTGCCCCAGAACCGTTTCCCAATGCTTGACTCTCTCTTGGAGGGGACCCTTCATCTCAAACAGAAGTCAATTCTGCTTTATTTGTCTCACCTCGGGCAATTCTGAGAACCCTCATGATTCGGATAATAGTGGGGTTAATCGGTAGCGAAGCGTTCACCTCAATCTCTTCCAAAGTGATGCCCATGATAGACAGCAGCACAATTGCCAGATCTAATTGGTTCCATCTGGAGACAACACAAAATGAAGTTTAACATCTATCAAGAAGCTGGCAAGGGGAGGTAGCTTGTTTCACACAAATTCCAGTCATTTCAATGGTTCTAGCACTCAAACGAATCTTCAGCATTTTTCTGAGGGTATTATACAAATGCAGTTATGTTATGAAATCATTATAACTAATGCATCTAGTTAAAGAATCATCCAATTCCAAAGATATTCTTGATTGAGGGGAAGCAGAAACAAAAGCGTGTCAGTTTCCTACCCGGAGGCTGTAGACATCAGGGGAGATGCTGTGGTATCTCTCTGGCCACTTCTAGACATGACACTCATGTATCTTAGCTCCCGAAAGAACCAGCCCCTCCATACCCAGCCCATGCAACAAAAATCATGCTGGGAGAAGGTAAGATCCTGAGGATTTGGGCCAGATCAGAGAGAGGCATAATCCCAACATGGACACCCAAAATGTGGGGAGAGGGGTGGAACCATGCCGCGTGTGCTGAAGGGCTTGTGTCAAGTCCTGCTCGGTGCCAACTCTCTTGATATTAGCATTGAAGGAGGCAAAATTATGAGGAGAAAGATTCACCAAGGACGTAAAATCTGTATTATTTGTGAGGTAAGAGAGTGAACATTTAGAAGAAGAAGTGATTTCATCTACTGCTTCACATCTGCCTCTGCATAAATCAGGACCAGCTTCTCTCTCTTGGCATACATTTTGTCACTTCACAAGGTCATCTTGATTATATGGACAAGCAACTGGTGTGAGAAGAGAACCAGCCACTTGGTGTGATTCTCACTCCTATTTTGTCCGCTCCTAAGGGCCAAAGTGGTGCAATTACACTCCTTGGCGTGCCCGATCCTTTCTCCAACTCACATCCCAAGCCTCCCCCTGCCCAGTTTTCAACCAGTCACACCACAAAGCATTCATACGTGTCAACGACAGCACCAGCTGTTTCCAGAAACCTGCTGCTTCCCCCACAGAAGATGAAGCTTTTGTTACCTGTCTTGGAAGAAGCGACGAAACCCAAAGGCAATGAGCTTGAAAACAGATTCCAGGACAAAGATAACGGTGAAGATGTAATTGCAAATCTTCAGGGCTTCATCAAGAACCTGGGATGTGGACACGGGACCTGGGTTAGACACTACATCTGCTGCCCGCAAGCCTGCCCTGCTTTCACCAGTTCCAAATGACAGATGAAAGCTTCAAACTGTCGTCTCTCTCCAATGATAAATGTCCCAGGGAAAAGCCCCAGGGCTTCAGGGAGTGCACAAGCTGCATTTCTGCCTGGCCCCAACCCAGCTGATACGTTCACAGGAAAGACTGACACAAACCCATGGCATAACTCAAACCCCAGGGCAGTAACTCAGCCCCAGCCAGGATTGCCTGGGTGAGCAGCAAGAGCTGCTGCAGCTGCAGGTGTCAGCAGCTCAAACCACCCTAGTGCTTTTAGAAGAGAGCTGAATTTCATCCCACTTGCTTATTTGTGCACTGCAGCAAAAGCTGTGGGCTGGCTGTGTCCGTGAAAGCGCTGGCCAAATGGCTTCTTTGTGATATTCTGTCATTCACTCCTCACCTTCAGCTTTTGGCAAGGAGCAGGAGAGAAGGATGGCATGCCAGCAGGAGTGAGTGCCTTGGGGTTTCCTCTGCTCACCCTTCCTTCTGCAGAGGTCACAGCCTGGCCATTAACTACAGGTGCCTCCCTGCTGGGACAACTCTTTCACAGTCAGACATTAAGCCACATCAGAGGTGATTTCATCCCAAAAGTCCTGCTCATGAAGGAGCACTGTGATAGCAGCATCCTGAGTGGCCTCGTAAATAATTTCTCACTGCTGGCAGACGGGATGGTAATAACTGTGGCCAGGGTACTGTTAGGGAGTTGGGAAGCGGTTACAGAGTGCTCTCAGACCAAACCCAAGACGTACTGATCCTCAAGTAGCAGATACCAGAGTAGAAAGGGTTTAAGCCATGCACTTTGCCTTCATGCTAAGTTCAGCTTCAAGCATCCATAGACAAAATCCACCTCGCCTGCCTGAGAATTACAAACCCAGCCACCAAAGGAAGGCACGGCTCTGAATGAGCTTCCCTGTCACACTGCAGGGACTTGGGCTCTGCCAACAAATTCATTTGGCAAAGCAGATTTTGCCCAGCACTCTTTGTTCAAACCACCTCTACACACACTGCAGCCCCTCTTCCCTAGGGGCAGCATTTCCACCTGGGATCTCACCCACAGGGCATCCCAGGGTATCCCACCACCACCCCCTTTCAGCACCAACATGTCAAGCAATCATTAGTTTGGATATAAAGCTCCCTGGTACATTTAAGCCATTTAAGTATCTGCAGGATCCCAGCCACCAGTCACCCAGACCGAGCGACTTTGGGGCTCTGATTCAGGAGGACTCTCAAGCACGTGCATGGCTCTAACTGCGCTGTCAATTTAGCATAGCCCAAGCTTGGAGTTATTACCCAGATGCTGCATACCAGAGGCTTAGAGACAAAGTGTTATTTTCCTAAAGAAAATTAAAAACAAAAGCCTGCCCAGCATTTTTATAATACAAGAGAAAATGTAGCTGCAAAACGACTGCGGTAAGACGCACGCCCTAAAGCGGTTCCAGGACAGGCTCCGTGGCCAAGAACCTTTTTCATCACCAAATGGCTGAATCATGCAATGGGCCTTCCAGTATTTAAAGGTGACCTGAACAGAAGAAATAAATTGGGCTTGTGCCCTTTCACTTTTTGGCTTCTTTACGATAGGCTGCAGGATATTTTCCCCCTCGTTTACATGTCTTACTTGTTTTTTACATCAAGTATTCAAGCCCTGTCTATTCTTCAAGAATATTTCCTCCTATTGTGTGTCATAATTATTTATGCTGAAAGTGCCTAATAAAGTACAAGTCATATGGCAAAGGCAGCTATTTCCATTTCATTCTTATGCACAAGAGACTTCACATCCCAGGAGAGGCTGTTTTTATTTTCAGAGGATGACAAAGACCCAGGAACACAGTGCACTACTATGTTAAACTGGTTTTTAAAGATGGAATCCAGTGCCTGTGAAAACCGGGCTCTACAGAACACTGGGGATTTAGAAGAAACTTTGCAAAATGAAACATTTAACAAACTCTTCTATTCTTTTTAATTTTTCTCCTTTTTCTTTTTTTTTTTCTTTTTTTTCTGGAAAACTTAAATCAAATGAAAGAGTTCAATGAGGATCATGTTAAGAAAACCAATCAGGCTCCCATCCTCATTTTCAAAGCAGTCCATTTGCATTTAACTAGAAGGGAGAGGTGAAATGGGATCCAGGTAATGAAAGCCATGGCTTGAGCTGGAAGTCAGCTGCCGGATGGATATCCTCCATGGGACAAAGGGGTAGGACAAGCATGGTGAATGAGGACCCGAAGTCTAACAGCGAAACTGGCCTTAGCTCTGCCCATCAGCAGATCCCACCATGGCTGGCCATGTCCCTCCCGACTTTCCCCCAGTCTCTGTCCCAGTACCTTTGGCTGCTGGTAGTGCTCCATGGCCATGGTGATCACATTGAGGCCAATCACTCCGGTGATGAATAAGTCCAGGTAATGACTGGTGCACATCTGGTGGATCAGGAGACGGAAGCGGGAATAATCCGAATAGTAGGGCTTACACTGTGCTTCTGCAGCAGGGAGGAGGAGAGCAGAGAGGCACGTCAAGTCATTTCTCTGCGTCTTTCTGGAGTCAGTGCCCCCTCACTTTCCAGCTCCAAAGGTGATAAATTCTAGACTGATTACAGCAACATGCTGCCTTTCTCATTTCCTTTTTCTTGCTGGCATGTTACCATTTTTAATACACAGCAGGGCTCCCATCATCTTGCATCCATTAAACATCTTCAGTGGGACATGCGCTATACTCAGCCTAACGGCATCAGGGATGAGGTGAGCTGGGACTATTGTGCTGCTAAAGAATGTTTTCCCTGTAAGGAAATTTAAACTAAACCAACAATTTTTGTTTCAGCTGATCTTAAATGTGCCCAAACTATCCAAAAAGCCCAATTAATGGTGGAGACAGATTTCACAAACAATGGCTTAAAAATACAGGCCATTGAGTTAGCTGTGGTCTTTGGAAGAGATGTAATTCAGACATATTATGTTCTTTGCAATAAACTGTAGAGAGAACAAAATTCAACACTTTGGCTGTCAGAGCCCTGAAAAATGGTCCATAAAGATACCAAGGAAAACTGATCAGTCAGCCTTAGCGATTAGAAAATAATGATCCTCCATTTAGACAAGATTTTCAAAGTACAGATTTCACTGTTCAAATCATTCCAGTGTTCGATTGCCTCAGGGATGACACATGCTCTTTAGACCCCGAATGTTCCTAGAGATAAACCCATTTACTCACCTAATCTCTAATGAGGAAATGCCAAGGCTGAGTATATAATTCAGTACAATTTTCAAGGCGGCATTATAATGCAGATTGAAGTGGAAAGGACTGTCTTGAATATGTCAGGGTATAATATTACTCTCATAATTAGATGATCAACTGGTTATGAAAATTATCGAGCTGTAAGAATTACATGGCTTGATATTTAGTGCTGCTGAACAAATGTACAGTTTGATACATGATTCTGAGCAGAAAAGTTGGGCAGAATGAAGCCAGGAAGCAGCGGTTTGGGTTGCCCTCGGGGAAAACTAATTTTAGAAGGTTATATTTTGCGTGGAAATAGAATTCACTTTGTCAATAGCCAATGACATTGCAATCAAACCCATAGATGTAATGGTTTCATGTGCTCCCTGCTTCATAATGGGATCCTGAAAAATCAGTTTTGTTCCTCCATAAAGACAGACCTTTCCCTTGCAGCCCAGGGATCAGAGAGAGACAAATCATTCAGCAGTTTTATTCTGCAGGGATTTGGAACACCCAAACTTCTGCCTCAGTATCGTCAAATGAAAGGCAAAATTAATATTCACTTTCTGATCTGCAGTAGGTGATCTGTACATGAGTGCTAATGCACAATATTGATGAAAAGGTCTGTAAAACAGATTTTCATGTGAGTCTATTAAGTGCTTACAAAAAGGCCGACTGGTAACTGCTGACTCACTCCGAAGACTTTGTCGGATATCTCAGAATCTGCATAAATCTCCATAAAGTCAAGATATCTCGATCACATTATGCTGAATTATGAGTAGCAAATTAACTAAAATGTTTGAATACAATTAGGTTAGGAATAGGACCTATTTTTATGAACCAACTTATCATCTCAGAAAGAAACACCATTGTAACTGGATCACTCACTTCTGCATTTATGTATAATTCACATTCAAAAGAAAAATGTCGATGTTTCTGCCTTTTCCTGCAATGGATTTACTTATGAATAATTACACTGGAATTCTATTTTTTTCTTAGCTTTGATTGACAGGTAATTCCAAATCCTACAGAATAACACCGATGCTGTTAGAACAGAGAGAGGATTTAGAGAGAGGTTATAAAACTTCTTCTGTGCAGGGCTCCTGCACCTGGATTAGCCAGGGCATGACCCCATAAGCAGGGTTGCTAATTGTTCATAGAGCTGCAAAGGCTCCTCCTGCTCTCCCAAAGCTCCTTTTCAACCTTTCCCAGCACATTCCCCTAGATTTCCACAGACAAATGTCTCTGGATGCTGCTCTTGCAGATGCCTTTGCAGCCTTGGAAAATTACCATTAGTAAATGTTTCAGCCTTCCCCATTATCTTTGTTAAGAGGGGATTTGCCAACCCTGCTTATGAATCCTGCCACCACTCACCACATCCATCTCCGCATGCCAGCCATGCATATTAGTGCAATAGAGATACTACCACGAGATGAACTACACGCAAGCTCACATGCTGTCCAAGGACTATCAATAAATACCTACTGTGTCTAGGTGGGCAGGGAACTTTCTGAACAGATGAATAATTTTCTTGCTATTGTATAAATTACATGTATTGGAATTCTGTGAATTCCATGTCAATCAATTTTATAGAGAATTTGGGTATTGCTCATGTAGAATGACTCAGGTACAAATCCCATGCCCCTTATCACACAGTATCATTTCTAATTAATGCAGTAAAGATCTAAACAATACCAACATCTTGGGAAATACAGACATCTGTTAAACTCCAGGTGGTGAACTCCACAACTAACACAACACCACATTACTGTACTGTTACAATACACTGTGTCAAGAACAACAAGAGCTCTGGGTTAGTCTTGGTTATTACTGGAAAGGTTAACTTGGCTTCCCGGCACACATGGTGTTAAAGAAAAGAGGAGAAGAGCAAACGAATAAAGAAGAATTGGTAGAATGAGAATATGAGGAGATGGGGAAATACAGCAAAAGCCCACTACAAGATATTAGCTGGTAAACAGGGTGTAAATCAAGCTGCTTCACCATGGCTGGAGCCAGGAGAGAGGAGAAGTGGCTCAAATCTAGATACCATTGCAGAGGAGAAGATCAGCTCAGACAGCAAATTCTGAGCCATCTCCCAACCGAGGTAGGAAGGAGATTTTGCAGCTCAACTCAAGCTCACATTCGGTACTCCTCTTGGCATCATCCTGCAGGATAACTGATCCCCTTTTCCAGGGCTGGGAGGCAGAGCACAGAAGCCCCAGCCTGTGTGTCCTGGGGTGCCCAAACTCATCGCCATCCTCTCCTGCCCATTTGGAAAGGCAATGACACTGCTGTTGCGTGGTAAACACTTCCCATTCCTAATCCCACTCTAACTTCTTCCAGGCCAGGCGCCCTTTGGGCTTAGTGATCACAGCCCAGTTTTGAGGCATTTAAACCCGTGCTGCTCTTCTTCTTACAGCTCCAGGATGTAACCTGTGAAGTGGCACCATTGACCAGCAAAGCAGCACTAAAGGCATAATTTCTGCCCTGCTGTGCCACTGCTAGAGGGTCTCAGGGCTTGGCCAGTCTCTGCCATCACCAGGGGACATGGCGCTGAGGCCACTTTCTTCCCATTAACTGTATTTCCTTAGGGGGAATCAGGCTGGGCTTGTGGCTCCTAAATATCTCCAAATAGCAGCAGCCTCTGAATATAGCCCTGTCAAGAGAGAAATTGCCACTTTCCCTGAGGTGGCTTTCAACCGGAGGTGTGTGGGCACAGGAAATTGGAATTCACGAGAGTGGGACAATTCCATTACTGTCTCCTCCAGTTCCTTCTTTCTCCTATAATAAGGAAATTGACTACTTTGCAGGTCTGAGTGTGTCTGGAGGACAGCAGCAAACCGGTGAGCAATGAGTCCATGACGCAGCTGGATTTACAAACTGTATCAAGAATATTATTAGGTTAAGAAGTAGTTTGCACTGAAGGAACTTTTTGTTTTAAACACAGCGTTTGACTTGGCTTTTATTGTACTGAATGGTTTTACTGAAAAATAACAATAAAATAAAATCAAAATGGAAAATGATAAATTATTTCCACTGAGAAGATTCCAGTTGTGATAGAATGAAGACTTTGGGGGGAAAAAAAGGAAAAAATAAAATTATAATATCTCACTGAGCACCAGGCAGCAGCACACACACACACACAATACTCATCATCTTCACAGAAAGAGAAAAGAAGCCCTCTGTAAGTGCAGAGATGTGTGGAAGCTTTGGGGTCACAACTTCAGATTTCTCACTGAACCACAGGAGGTTCATCTACAGCATCTGGGACTGATTCCTTAATATTCCCAACTGAGAGGTTCTGAAATAAAACCTTTTTGTTTCCTCATGCCGGTTCCTGAAGACCAGCATGGCACATTCACTACCGCTGGATCCAAAGAAAAGGCAACAAAAGGAAACACAAAGCACAGACCTGACAATTGACTAGGTTTTAAAATCAAACTCTAAGTGCTTCTGAGCCTGCGCAAAAGAATGAAGGAATTTGGAATAAGTTCAACGACTCAAAAATAAGGCAGCCTTGATGTGGCTCTGTAGGACCAGAAGAGGAGCCACAACAACCAAATAAATAAAGAACAAATAAACAGACCCCAAACCCAGTGACAGCACACCCCCTCCTGCTGCCCCGTTTCGCAGGAGAGCACAGGAGGCCTACAAAGAAGAGGAAGATTGAAAGCAGAGAGATAAAAATACCAGGAATGGCAACGGGAAGGAGATTCAGGATTTATTAAAGCATACTGTGATAAAGTTTAACAAAGCCTTAGAAAGACAAGGTAGGAACCTCTGTCTCCCTGAGTTACCCTCTGCAGTGAAGGCCAATAGCCCTCACCTTTGTATTGAATCAACCTCCCTGCAATATGTGAGAGATGGATGGAGCCCCGCTCCCAACTCAAGCAGCGGGAGCTTGTTCGCAGGTGAGAGTTTTAATGGCACAATTTTCCTAGCGTATTTTTTTTGTCAAAAATCACAGCTATATTTGTTTCTGTGTTGGCACCTCTTTAATTATTCAGGCTAATATTCTTAAGTTAGGAATTAAACAAAATGCTTGCCAGACCAAAGCTTCTAGAAATAAAAAGAGCAAAGGGGCACATTTGCAGCCCTGAGCATCGTCCTGGTGAGGAGGGATGAGAAAGGGCGACATGAGCAAGCAGTGGGTCAGGGTAACCAGGTCAAGCCTCCAGCAGTGTTTAGCCCAGCTGGTCCATCCCCACCAAGACCTGGAAAGGCTTTGAGGTGGCATCTTTATTGCTTTTAATTCACAAGATACCTCGTGGATCAAACGACTTCCATTCAATACAAAGAAATTACAAGCTGGGCAGCACAAGGGCTAAACCCCAGCCCATGCTGAGGGCTGGTGCGGGGTTGAAGCTCTGCACTATACTGAGTTTTACCCTGCTGACAAAATATTGTGCCTCCCTGAAGTGAAGCAGTGAGGAAGGGCTGGAGAATAATGGAATAACTTTCCTAAGCGAGACTGCCTGCCTTCCAGAGACAATCCTGCCAATTATTCAGAGACTCCTAACTTGGTGGTTAGGAAGCTAAACAATAAAGGACCCATTTCACAGTCCAGTCATTATTCTCTAAGAAAAAAAAACCAAAACCAACAAAAAAAAAAAAAGAAAAAGAGAACAAAAATAAAGCCATGAAAAGTCCAAGAGTGACTTAATGAAAACCAGGATAAAAAAATCATACTGAAGAACATAACATGATCAAGGGGTAAATTAAGGGTTTGCAAGTGTCAGTGCTGAGCCAGGTCTGCGGACCTGCAGCTCAGAATGATATGCGTGTGCCATGAAGTAAGCAAATGAGCTTTGCACCACACACACGGTTTAGTGGGATGCCTCACAGCAGCGGTGGCCAGCCGTTAGTGACACAGCACTGCCATTCAAGTGGGACGAGACGTGCCGACTTCCCAGTACCTTGCACTGCACTGGCTGAGCTCTCCATTAATACATCATCCAGCATTAGATCTAAAAGAATGAAACGGCGTTAATCACCCGGCAGGATACACGGCAAGACTTCCCTTCCCCTGCAGAGGTCCCTGCGGCTCTCAGGCTCTCCGTTGCCCCTAACGGGAATGGTTCTTCACCGGACCCTCTCCTGGTGCCTCATGGAGGGTGGGCTCAGGCACACAGACCCATTGTGGAAAAGGGCTCTTGTGCTTTTCCCACATACACAGGTGGAAGCCCAAGAGATCCCTCAGAACCCCTTCACTTAATGACGATGAAGGAGAAGGCGCCCATGAAGGACAGACTTTATACATATCTTGCTGGGCCAGCACCTTACAGCAACCACTCCTGCATCTGCCTACATCCTGTGAGCTGGGATTTCACATGCTTTCTAGTTTCCAACTGTTCAAATGCATTTGAAGAGTCTACAAGCAAAAATGACTGTGCAGCCAGTTAGATGTCTATGTCTGACATTGATACACTGGTTTGGGCTTCTGGGAACACTCAGAAAGCCTAGCTAAAGGAACTGCCATGTAGTTGCTGGCATAATCAAAGCCCTACTCTTGGTATCATCTGCAAGTTCCCACCATGCAGAATAGAACTAAGCAATGACATCTGTTGCCTCCGAGGGCAAAGCTGGACACGGTCAATTAAAACCAACGTTTCACTGAACACGAATTGGGAAAACTGTTTTGAAGTGATTTGGAGGGCTTCATACTTTGCTCTTGAAAGGTTTTTATGGCAATTGAATACTCAGCAATATTTGATCCTCAGTAAAATAGCTGTTTATTGCCTCTTTAATTAGACATTTCATAGGACTGAATGAATAACTACATCTCCAAGGATGGTTTGTGATTCCTTCCCACTGGGAAATTGCCCCGGCTTACGTCTTTTCTTCATCTAGCTCCTCTAGCATTATAAATAAGGTCATTAATAATAACTAAACATCTATTTCTCTTCTACAGAAGAGAAATAGATGTTTGCCTGCTTTCCAAAATGGCAACTTTAAATAGAGATCTTTCTATCCAGCTTTTAACAACATTTTCTAACTCATCAGCCTGCAACTGTGTTTGGGAGCTTGGAATGACTGAAAGAGCTTTCTAGGCATTTCTCTGATGTGAAAAACAGCAACAAGAAAATCTTTCCATCTGCATCCCACTTAACTGAGGACAGCCTCATGTGTCCTCCACCGCTTGTGATGGAAGCCTCCATCTTTCCACTGACCATCAGGGAAGCCAGGCTCATGGCATAAACTGAAGTTTGATGTCCAGAGGCTGGTGTGATACATCCTATTGGTTACAAAACCTGTGAAGCCCATGGGACTCAAAGAGGTGACCGAAGGGAAGTGCTGGGTGAGCGCTAAACTGAGAGAGGCTGAGACACCGTTGTAGTATGTGGTTGCATGTTTAAGCCTGTCACAGCTATTTAAACACCTTTGAGACTATTAAAAACAATAAATCGGACTTAGTATTACCAGCTTTCGGAACAAGCACCTGATCAGACAGCCTCTTAAACAGTACTGAAGTCTGTCAAAGATAGAAAAGAGATGTGAAAGGGGACACGGAGAGAGCAGCAGACGGACTGACCAGGGAGGGAAAGTGTGAGGCCGCGGACACAAAGGGCAATGGAGAAAGTTCAGTCAGAAGACAGCATGCGAGAAGAGGACCCCTGACCTGTGGCCTCTGGCTGACTTATTTCTTACTTATTTAACCAACAATAAAATAACAAAAAGACTAAGAGACAAGTGTCAGGTTGGAGATTGTTGGCAGAGAGGAGGTCTAGCCTCCTTTCACCTGTAAAACCATCTCTAGGCAGGGCTGCCAGCATGCACGTCCCTTTGGGAGTTAGGTTCAATTTGCATCAGTGCTATTTTGTCTAGTTGGTTCTCTCCTCAACACCTTTTTTTTCTAATCTGTATTTCTCAAGCAAATGCATTGATATGTTTCTCTAAGGAGTTTTTAAGCATTACTAGAATGAGATGGATCCATTATTTTATTACACTCTTGAATAGCAGTGGTGCTACTGTGCCAATAAATAAACCGTCTTGATAAATGGGACAGGTAACATCACTGTGGCATTACAAGGCTGTAATAAACTAAATAGTGAATCCAGTTATCAAGCAACAGTGCTCATGACTCAGAAGATTTATGATGCCATCCGGCACTGCTGATCTTTGCAATTGTCATTATTTGTGTAACACTGAGCTCTGCTATCCAAGAAGCTCCAGGTCTGATTATTATTATATTTTAATTTAAATAACCTCCAATGGAAAGGTCATTGCAAATCATGCAGCCATTAAAAAGGCTTCCATGGCTCCTTGCTCAGCCTAAAACGATGCTATTTCCTTCATGCAAATTTTATAGCTGGACATGCTTTTTGGGAGAGGAATGATCACCAGACGTGAGGCAGGGAGGGGAGGGAGAAGGGGATTGTGTGGAAGGTCAAGCAGGACTCAGAAAGATGTGGAAAGACTACCGACCAGCCATCTGTTTCTCCTTACTCCTTCTCTTTTTCTCCAGCCGGCGAAGCCTCTTCTCCTCCCGCCTCTTGGCTTCTTCCTCCTCCTGATGCTGCCGACACTTGTGGAAGTTCTCCACCACTACCCCCACAAACATGTTGAGGACAAAGAAGGCCACAATCAGCAGGAAGGAGATGAAGTAAAGGAGCATCCATGGATTGTAGTTCATGACTGGCTGCAACGTGGAGGAAGGCAAATGTCAACTGAACCTCAAAAAAACAAGAAGGGAGCAAATTGATGCTGCTGCCCATGCAAAAGCTGTGGGTGCCCCTTTCATGCGGCTCAGTGTGCTCTGCTCTTCAGAGAAATTAAAGCTCTCTAAGACAGTTTAAATGAATGTTCACAAAACACAAAGAACTTTTGAAAGGAACCACCTCTGTTCTGCCAACAGCAGGACAGCTCTGCAGTTATTGTAAATCCCTCACTGAAAACCTGTACCTACACAAAGCATTTTTCTCCTGAAATGCCCAAATTGCTTAAAAAGTCAAACCATTCTTTGATAGGTGCAGTTCTCCTAATGCTCATTACATCAGTCATGTTGCAAAGCCTATATGAAAAAGGCTAGGTCCAAATTCCAACTTCTCAGTGGACTCGTTGTCATGCCCGAAGAGTTGGGTTAAATGCCTCCCTCAGTCCTAACCCCACAACCCCATTTGGCTGTGGAAGCCAATAGTACTTAGCAAAGCAAGAGCCAGAATGTGCAGCCTTTGACAGCTCATTTCTTACAGAGCTTTTACTGGAACACGTACCTGCTGATCAACTCCCACCGCGTCTAAGCCATCATACATGATGTCCACCCACCCATCCTTGGAGGCCAGAACAAAGAGAGACATCAGGGCCTAGAAATGCATGGGGAAAAAGTTAGATATATTTGCACTCAAACTCTTTTTTGTCGTAACATTTTACTCCTCTTTGCCCTTTCCTGTCTGAGGATTATCATTACCTGCCTGATAATGGGGCACTTTGATGCTCAAGGTTTCTCCCGGCAGCATGAACCTGTCAATACCCCTGGTTCAGCAATGAGCATTAATTCGGAAACCACAACGCAGAAGACAAAAGCAGTTTCATTTCTACCCTCCACGTCTCCACTGCTCCCCACTAATTAGTCCTTACCATGCTGCTAAAATAAGGCTGTGTTGCAGAGAAGGTTGAAATTGTCCAGCTCTATTAGACAACCCCTTCTGCAAGATATATTCAGTTTGTTATGTAGCAGTGAAGCAATTAAGTACTCCATGAAGTCACATGTGCTTGTTCTGTTCTGAAAAGAAGTGTATGCCTGCTTGGAAACACTACCTTTGGGATTTAGAGAGACAGAATGCTGTGTATGTGAACTGAATCTTTACTGCAACTGGTAGTGCCCTATACAAAAATCCCACACAGGTTTTAAGTCAAGAAGGTAAAGGAGCAAAGAAGCAGATTACCATTCTATTAATACCTGGCCGAGATTATCAAAATTATACTTGTGCCGGACCCATTTGTAGCTTGCTTCTGTACAATCCGATTTATTTGTGATGTTTCTGGTGTCCTCCCCCTGGCAGACAAAAAACTTGCCTTTGAAAAGCTGCAAAATACGCAAAGAAGAGGAGAACTGTAAAGACAGCCTGCAGATGGTGGACATTTCTCTCTGGGTACTCTGCACAGCCCACACTGACCAGAGGAGTTAAAGGAAATGGCCTCATTCGTGCAGGTTATTAAGTGTGAGCAGCCTGCATAATATGCACCTAATGAGCAAATGCATGATCTGACATCGTTTAGGACACCCACCTCATGTATTAGGTTGTCTGGTTCAGTGATCTGAGAGTGGCCTAAAGGCCTTTGCTTCTGGGTCGCCAGCAGAAGCGTATCTCCAGCTAATAGCCCAGACCAGCTAATGGTTTTTTACCACTTGTGGAATGACTCCAGAGGCTCTCAGCCCAGTTAATGGTGCTGGTTTTAAGAGTCACAGACAAATTAAGTGTAACAGAGCCCTTCTGTCAGCAAAGGAAAGGTGGCACTGATGAGCACAGCGATGGACTAAGCTCTGCTCTTAGGGGTCACAAGGGAACATGGCAAAGAGGAGCCAAGCTGCTGCGAGTGATGTTGGGTTCTTGCTGAATCAAGACTACTGTCAGTACAGCTCCAGGCTCTGATCCTGAACACAGTTTTCCAGTCATCATTAGGCTCTGAAGTCTGTGCAGGTGTCTCCAAAAATATTCCTTGGACTGAGCTTAAGGAGCCAAGCCCAAATATTGCTGGGTACCTGAATCTGAGCTTGTTTCCTTTGGTATAAGCCAAAGGAGATAAAACTCCTAGGGAGTCAGCTCACGATTTACACCTGCACAAGGAACATGAGCCTCCTGATTCTAGACCTGCTGCTTCCTCTACACAGAACAGACTGGTAGGGGATGATTACTGCTTCAGACAGGGTGATTGATGCAGGATGGATGGTATCAAAGCCCAGGAGACAACCAACAAATCTGGTTTTATTTGCTGACAGAAGCTATTGACATTGCTGGTTTTGGGAGAAATGGCAGCCTGCTCTCCTGGCTCCTTAAAACACCACCTGGGTATACAGAGAAAAGACACTGACGGATTTTGATCTGTTGTTTTAGACAAATATCAGTAGAAATAATAGTGAACAAGATAAACCCACGCATTACTCCATGGGTTTCCTTCAGCAATCAACTGCAGAAGGATGTTCTCTAGGCATGCAAAATTAATCACCACTCAACGCAGCCATAAAACCTCTGGATGCAAAAAGAGAAGTATTCCCTGATCTTTCCATGGAGAAACACTATCCATGGGTACAGCAGACTGGGGAGATACAGCCTTCACAGAGTAAAGCTTTAATTAAGCAGGAAGGTAAACAACTGGTTTTAATATATTGACTATAAATATAACTTCTCCAGGAGCTGGCCTGTAATGCCACTCAGATGGGAGCAGTAACACAGCTGCTAATGGGGTCTGGAAATGCAAAGCTCTGTTTGCAAAAATGCTGATCCCCATCAGTGCTTCAGATTTCAACACTTCTGAAAGACCTAGTGTTTCCCACTGTACTTGTTTTGTGTATTTCTTCCGTGTTATTAATGACTATTCATGCGTGGGCAAGCTGCACACCAAAATCAGTCTTGCTAAGAGGAAATACCATTAGAAATGTGGACAGCTGAATTTTAATAGCATTTAAACCATCTGGTTTAATCCCAGGTTATATTTACTTGGGAAAACCAACTGTAACTCGGAGGGATCATCTTTTTATAGCAAATAGCTATGGCCCTAATCTTACACCTAATTAGATATAAATATTAACAGAGAACTTGGCATCCTGAATGCAGGATCAGTCTTGCTTGTATCTATCACTTAAGCACATCAGCAGTCATGACAATTTAACATAAGACTGCAAGTCACCGGGGAAAGCAATCACAATTAGCAGGGAGGAAACTCAAAGAGCATACTGCAACTTTAGTAGTTGCACATAAATTTTCCTGTGTCTGGGTTTTATATTGTTTTACGGGATATGCTTAGTTTTATTAATCTGTTTAGTATAATGGATGGAGGTTGTTGTACTCTAATGCAAAGCCAATCTAGCCGCTGAGGTGGTTATGCACGGCACGTCCTCTGTTTATTTTCAATGCTGTATTTATTATTTAAAGAGTATATTAGTATAAAATATTATATAAGACACCTTTCTAAACCAAAGACAAACAGTGCTGCTTTCCAAAGCTGGCTGTGACAGATCAGATAAACTTCAGAAAGAAATATGTGTTATGTCTGAATATTTATATGAGACAATCCCTTCAGGTGATGAGAAACCAACTGCATTGGAAACTCTGCCACTTTTCCCCTGGGTTCCTGCCCTTCTGGGACTGAGGGTATTGTCAGCAGAGCTGGCAGGAAGCAGACTCAGAAATCTCTGTTTCTGCAAGCTTTCAGTTATATGGGCTGTCAGAATCTGAATGAATCTCTAAGTCAAGGTCTCTCTGGAGTTTACAAACCAACAATTTCAGCTTTGAGAGTTTCAATTTCCCCATTGGTTTATACCTTGAAGAAGGTGGAGGGGAGACATCCCTATGTTATCTCGCAGACAGACCAGGAATGGGATTTAACAGTTTCCCTAAGTGGAGCTTTTCTGGTGGTACATGTCATGCCTCAGGCCTGACCCTTCTGTGGTGTGGCCGGGACAAGAAAGTGGACAAATATAATATCTTGAATCGCATCCCACTGCAGGCAGAGCAGAAGTCCTTGCGGTGGGGAAAGAATGAAGAAAGCCCTTTCTGTGCTTTAAGGGGGTCATCACGTTGGCTTTTGTAATCACTGCATGCAACAGGGAAGCTTTGAGAAAGTTCCAACACATCAAGTGACACAAAGGCAAGACTCAGCAGTCAGGAGTCAATGTGTCTTGAGAGCACTTGGAAGGCCATGCTGTGCTGCTAGGGTGGCAGCTGAGGGATACATAAGCCCTTGGGTCTGAGTCATTCCAGGCTGTTAGCTGTGACAAAGTTATGGATTCAAAACCAACACACGTTTCTAAAGCTGGGCAGAGGACCTTGATGGAACCAGAGAGGGGCAAAACTAACCCCAATAACTGGCTGTAACCACTGCTCCTTCGACTGTGGCTGGGAATACATACTGCTGGGACACTGTTGTTAGACTGTAATTGTTTATGAGATTTTAATGGCTGATAAATAATGGGAAATCTGCTTTCTCCTCACAAGGAGCAAGGAGCCTTCCCCAAGAAGGCCAAATAGCTCATTGGTTCAATTTCGGGAAGGCTTATAGTGTGCCATTAGTATAGATACCCAGATGTGGGGCCACGTGTGGCTCCTTACCTCCTTGGGTTAGGTGCTGAGGCTTACAGGGGACTCACCTGAACTCCCAGGATTCCAAAGATTATGAAAAAGGCACAGCAGATGACCACGATGTTTCCGATGGGCTTCAGGGATGACATGAGAGTCTCCACCACCAGCTTTAGTCCTTGGGCTCGACTGATGACTCTGTGGGGACAAATAAACGTAAAAGCTATGTTAGTACTGTCCTTGCCCAGTCCTGCCTCCTATCAAGATAGGAGCTGTGGAGAAAACAGCATTAGGGGATTTATTAGAATGGCAAATAACTCCAAGATCATGATGGAAGAAGCAGGACATCTTGAGGTTGCTCAGAGCTCCATCCAGCCTGACCTTGAACACTTCCAGGAATGGGGCATCCACCACCTCTCTGGGCAACATGTGCCAGCACCTCGCCACCTTCATCACAATCTCTACATGTCCGTATAATGCTGCTGTGCACAGAGCCCTGAGCTACCCCTCCATACCATCACAGTCACTTTATACCCACAGTACAACCTTGGCTACTGAACCAGTTATGTCCACTAATCCCAGGCATCTAACCTTATTTCTGTAGCTCCTCTTTGTCTGGTACCACATGGAATTACTGTACTGTACTCTCAAGGACAACACTACAACAAAAGGACAAGACTTGTGTGATTTAGAGAAGACATGTCACCATGCTGGGCAAGATGAACGAGGTATTCAGGCTCACAGATCTGAAGATGGAGAGCTAGGGGACCGAGAAAGGCATCTGAAGAGGTTGCACACCCCCCCTGCTCTTGATGCCAGCTGGAATTAAGCATTTCACTAGTGCTGTAAATCAATTTGTACTGGTGCCATAGAAACTGTGTTTTCCCAAGGCAGAAATAGCTGTCTGCTGTGTAGTCAGAGGGACACTGGCTGGTGACTCTTTTGAACACTTGGCACTCAAAAGTGCCACAAAATTCCCCACCTTCCTGTTTCTGCCTGGTTCTCCTTCCTGCCATGGGAGTCCTCTCATTGCCTCCCTGTTTCACCCCAAGCCAGGATGCATCACCTGAAGCACAGTTGGAGTTTTACTGATGGGGGAGGATCCAAGTTCTCCTCTTTCCTGCTTCCGAGGGGTGCTCCCAGGAGAGGTCCCCATGGATGCATCCGCCTGCCCACCATGCATGGCCTTAGCTGGGACCACAGCCAAGCCTGCACCAACCCTCCGCTGCCCCAGAGCCAACAGCTTAAGCAAACTGCAGTGTTCAGTGTACAGCACCAGGGCTTTGAAAACCAGTTGACTTTAAACAGAATCCTGAAAAGCTAAAAATTATCATTTCCTTTTTTTCTGGTTAAATATTTACTCGAAATGTCAAAGGTAACTCATCAATTATCATTTAAAAAATAAACAGATGGTGGTATTTTTATCCACTCCTTTTAGCAGTGAAGCACAAAAGGCAGATGCTGCTGTTCCTAGTACCTGATGTCTCTTCCAGGAAGCTGCTGTGGCTCCCCATTTCAGACACCTCAGCTTTCCCAGTGCTCAGACCTGGGGTATTTTAGGGGATGAGCTGGGGGGTGAGATGGCTTGGGGAGAAGAGGGACGCTCAAGGCTGAGATGGCTCCAAGGGGCAGTGTGGACCCCATGCAACCATGGAAGCGTGGAGAAGATTGGTGTGAGATGCCAAAACTGCTCATGTGCATTATCCCAGGCTGAGGTCTTCACTGGGGCAGTGATGATGCTGCTGCTGCTGCTGTGCATTGAGAGGCTGAGAAGTGAGCTGAGGACAGCTAGCAGGGGCAATTCGACAATAGGTTAATGTGCCCTACTCAATGTGGTTAATCCAGCCTAACTGGCCAAGCAAAGGCTCTTCCAGCTCCATCTAAGTGCACAAAGCAAGCATTGGGATGGACAGTCTGAAGCTGAATCACTTTTCTAAATCCTCAGATGGTCTAAAGACTTTGCCATCCCTCACATATTACCCTCACACCATCCTGGGTGAAATAACACAACTGCCAAACTACAGATGGGAAACTGAGGCATGGGAAGCAGCAAGTCATATTCTCAGAGGTATGCAACAACTCTATTCCAATGATTTAAATGGAAATTAGGTACTTTGGTGCCTTTAGGGATCCTCATTATGTTCTGTCCACTGTCACACAAGGTGGAAACAAAGTCAGGTCTTCTCAGTTGAAGACCTGTGGTCGAAACTACTGGAGCATCCTTAAATTTTGAGGAATAGGAAAAAAATTCAGTCTCCAGAGTATAAAGCTAATAATCTTCTCCATCACTTATTAAGAAAGCCTATTCTAGAAATAATAAAGTGATTTCCCTTGGAGATACTATTCAGTATCCAGCAGAGAAAGAAAATAGGAGGTTACTTGTCTGACTTCACAAAGCCATGTGTGTTGAGAAAAAAAGGGATGAGAAACTGCAGCATTTGGCTGCTTTCAGTGTTTTGATCAACCAGGGAATTCCTCAAACAAGAATGCATGAGGGTAAAAGCTGCCACCAGTTTAGCTCCACACCAGAGCTGTTTCCAGCCCTACAGGGAGAGATGACTTTGAAAAGAGTTGGAAAAGTAATAGTCCTTACTAATGAAAACCTTGGAGCTCCTCAGACTAAGGGCTTGATCCAACATCAAGGCAAGTCTGTGCAGACTCCTGCTGCTCTCCTGAGAGTCTGTTAACTCTCTTAAGAGGTGCCAATGAAATCCTGAGCATTTCCAGATTGTTAGTATCACCCTCAACATGTCAACATGCAGCATCCCCACACCTCATCAGTATTGCCCAATGTCCTGCTGATAGTAGGCTTGTAAACTCTCTATTATCTGACCCACCACTCCTGCTATTTATCCCTGAAGGATGCAGCTGATTTGGAGCCCTCAGGGTGCTCCAGAGCCATGGACCCACTGTTCAGGACAATTCCAGTCTGCATTTGGCATGTGTCAAATGGGGAAACTGAAATGAGACCATTTTGCTTTTTTTTTTCCCTTTTCAGTGTGAAGAAATGTTAATCCCTCGAGTTCCTCCTGGTTCTGCTGGTCTCAGCATTCCCAAGGCTGTTAAACCCCTGTTGTGAGGCACTCCAAACCCATTGCCAGCCTCATCACAGCTGGATCACATTTACCATCGTTAAGCCCACCAGCCTGATCAGAGCTCTCAGAAGTAGCAGCAGCACTTAGATGAAGTAGCAGATCAACATTAATGAAGACCTTTCCCCACAGATTAAAACAAATAGCAAAGATATGATAGATAGAAGAGTCTCTGAAATTACTATTTCATACTGTGATGGTACAAAAATTGAATAATTTAACTTCTTTGGAAGTTGAAGCCCAGGCTCTGTAGAGAGTAAAACAGCACTGAAGTCCATTCACATTAAATCTGAATGTATTTTCTATTTTGATTCCTCTTGTATCTTCAGCTACAACACTTGATCCCAACAACAGCAGGTTGAACACATTAGGAAGGAATGTTATTGTATAAGCAATCGCTCAACTGGCTGATACATCAGAGGGTCATGGAAATATCTTTAAATGTCACTCCTTTGTGAATGTATTTTTGGAATTCAAGTCATGAAGCTTGGCCGGAATGCTCATGGATTCAATTTGGAGGCTGATAATCAATCATGCAATCAAAAGCCCATGATTGGCACACCGGCCAGTATATTTTAATGTCTGGGTAAAAGGCATATGCACTTGTGCGTTTGTGTGTTGCATAAAGCAGTGGGGTTGTTTTCACAGGAGAAAATAAGAGGCAGATTGAGGGAGGTCTTCTGCAAGAAGAACTCCTTTAGACCATCAACCAAGAAAGCCAAAGCAGATACAATGAGGGCTGTCCCTACTCTTGAGGGTGACATGCACAGCCATGGCTTGGCTTCTGAGAGTGTGCTCCCTGCAACCCCATCCCCAAGTGCTCACAGAAAGGGAGGACAGAAGGGGCCGGGTTAGCTTTCCTATTGTGTGGACAGAGCATTTGCTTTGGTCTAAGCCTTATGCCTTCCTGGAAAGAAAAACATTGGCTTGGTCTCCACAAGGAGCTTCATGTGGACACAGGGACTGGATGTGTAGTGTGTGCAAAGCCTCAAGTCACCTGTCCCAGCTGTCATCTCACGTTGATCCAGCTGAACATCTCAGGCAGCGATGATGTGATCCTTGAGCCACGCAGTGCAGCTGGTGGCAAAGGCAGAGAGGGCAGCGGCAGCCCAGATGTGCATCGCAGAGGCAGATGGGTTTCCACATGTGGAGATTTAAGACTTACTGAAAAGCCCCCAGTTTGATGAATGCTTTTTCATTTCCTACAAATCTAATTACAGGGGAATAGTACTGATTGTGAACATATTTAGGGAATGGGCTTGTTGCTGCCTTTTTATGTTTCCTTTGTAGTAGAAAGCAGCATGTTGGCTGAAAACATTCACACACTCTCTTGAGAAAACATATCAAATGCCAACAGGAGTGGAATAGCAATGGAAGAGCCTAATCCTGTTCCAGATGGCAGGTCTTCCTCCAGCCTGCAGTTACTCATTGGATTATTCCCTTAACTGCAGACTACTCATGCATATAGGTGACTACAGAGAAAGGTTGTAGTAATCAAAGACCCAGGTCCTGGCCAGGCAGATCTATAGATCTACAAAGAAGCATGCAGGGTTTTTACCAGGTCAGACAGGTAACTCCAGCAGGGCTCAGCACTACACAAGCCAGGTGACCATAGTAGGGTTCAGCACAGCTCAAGTCTCTTCCTCTAGATCTGATTTAAACACACCACCTCAAAACAAAAACTTGGACTCTCCAGTTCAGAGATGGGAAACCAATCCATCTCTTACCCAGAGCTCTACGGATTATGCTGTAGATTTTCTTAAGCCAGGTCAAAAATCAGCCAGAACAGAACAACTGAGAAGATCTATCAAAGCAGCAACCTCACAGGAACTACCCCGAGAAACCGCAGTTCACATGGAGATGCCAGGGGACACATGAAGTGGAAAAAAATCTATATTGGTGTCACGCAGGACAGTCCAATCGTAGGGTCATGGAGCTGCACTGCACCAGTGACACTGCCCATCCAGATAAAAATGATTAAAAGCAGCTCATGTCCAAAAACTCACCAGGAACCACATACACATAGAGCAATTTAAGAGAATGTCTTTCATAGCTGTTGAGATATTTGAAGGATACATGTATAGGCATGGTCATTGTTATTTAGACTTATTATTCACATAGGGGTAGTAAAATAATGTTTTCTGTCAGAAGCAGGATCCTCTTTTTCTGTCCTGAAAGAGAAAATCCTGACTCAAAGCAAACCTTTGATTAAGGAAGTAGCACTAAGATATGACAGGCACACAAAGATGCTTTGAGCAGGAAGGTTTATTAGCTGCTGCATAACAAGAGTGGCAACAATGGTATTAAAGGGGGACTGCATTTAGCATGGACAGAAACCTTCATGCCTTGGGGTACAGGACAAAACAGATGTCTGTTTGGAAGAAGCTGGTACTTGGGCAGGTTCTTGTCAGAAGGGTGCCTGATACCGCCTGCTGTCAGAGCTGGGGGATCAAGCTAGCAGGACAATTGCTTTCATCTTGTCTGGGCAATTTTCAAAGTAAATGTCTCTGTAAAATTAATGGGGAACTGAGATGGAAAAAAAAAAACAACCTTCTTTGCATTATAGGCTGAGCAACAGTTCAGTCTCTGCTTCCTTAAAAATGATCTGCCACCTGCTACTAATTTCCTTCTTTGTTACGAAAGCCATTGACTGCCTGAAGGAAAGGGGGAGAAGAAGCTGTTAAGCTGCACTTTACAAAGAGCAAATGAGAACACAAATAGCAGGGGATGTGTGTTTTAATGAGCAAAAAGAGGCATTGATCAGTTTACCGCTGCACTAGGGGCTGGTCCTAAAACATGGTGAGCACTCGGAGCGCCTCACGGTGCAGCAAGACCTGAGGATGCTCACTGTCTACAGAGCAGCAGGAGGCTGAGCACAACACTGGTGACAGGCACTCTGCTCATGTCTCATCACCCCCTTCCCTTGCACAGATGATGCTGCTTGCAGGAAAGGCTCAATTCTCCTTTGGCACACACACCCTATGATCATTTAGGTCTTTCTCTGCTTACCTTAAGGGCCGCAGCGTCCTCAGCAGCCTCAAAACCCGCAGCATCCCCAGGATTTTCGTGCCGCTGTCTGACACCATTGAGACCAGGATGTCGATGACGGAGATGAGAACCAGCACCCCATCCAGCACGTTCCAGCTGCTTTTCAAGTAGGCTTTCTCCCCAAAACACAAGCCTAGTGCCACCACCTGCCCGGACACCAAGTTGCAACAAATTATGACTATTGCATCCGACACGCTTCTTCCCGTTATCAACCTGCTGAGAATGCAGTATTTACAGATGCAAGTTTGTCAGTCCATTTGCTTCCCAACATAGAAGCCTAATTAAACAAATCAACAAAGTGTTATACTGTGTGAATTATAAAAATACCTCTGAAGAAACATCCCAGATTGTCCCTTACAGCTGATGTATTTTTAATGCAGCTAAATGTAGCTGCACAAAACTGTTCCTGTTTAGCTTTGGCATAAAAAGTTTGATCATAATTTATTCCTGTAGACTGCTGGAGCAAAGGTTCAGAGTGGCTGACCCAAGCAATCATTTATGAGCTTTGCAAATAAAGAAACTAGAGAAACTTTCCAAAGAAAGAGCAATTGTTCTGTGAGATGATTATGAATTACACAAGAGAGATTTGCAGCAGAGTTTCTGAGCCTCCTGCCTCAAATCCAGCAAAGTGTTTCAACGTGCTTAATTTTAAGTCTCATCCTCCTCAGGAAAGCACATAGCTGCTTAGGTTGTTGAGGACAATTGGTTGTTGAAGACAATAGGACTTACATGCATGGTTGAAGTTAAGCATGTACTCAAGAGCTTTGCTGAATAGGAAAGGATTGCTGAATTGAAGCATCCCATTGCTCATATAATGGTGTAAATCAAGAGCAACTTCACTGAAATTGTTCTGATGTAAAACGTGCTCAGAATAAGGCATGTGGTGGGAATTTGAATACAATGAAGAGAGGAAAATATACACCTCACTGGTAGCTGGTAGATCTCTGGGCTTTGTGAGTCCAGCGTAATAAAATATCACTACTATAATACAGACACACTTATCCTCAACCTTCATTTACCTTAACTGTCATCTCAGTCAGGAAGATTACTGTAAAGATGTAATTGGAGAGTGTTAGGAAGATCCGTTCCTAAGGAAAAGAAAATGAGAGACAATGTCTTATAGCCTGCTCTCTGCAGCTGTACATCTCCCTGTGCATATTTGGGTGGTTGCTAACTGTTTTCCAGTTTCTGCACTGAAATAAGTTCTGGATTGTTTGTTCACAAAGGGGAAAATCCTTAGGGAATCATTGGAAAACATTTAGACAATTGAACTCGAGAGGGTTCAGCACGGCCAGTGCCCGAGGCTGCATCAGCACCATGGACAGGGGCACCCACCAGCACCTGCCCTGAAATCCATCCCCTTTTGTCCCCAAATCCCTCCATCCACCCAAAAATGCACACCCCCTTCCAGCATAAACAGGGAGGACTAATCCCCTTGGAATATGCTTGACAAATCTCTACCTGCCCCTCACCTGCGGACGTCACAGCACAGTGCAAATGTCACTGAGCTCCCAGTTCTCCTGGAAATTGAGTCAACATTTGAATGGCTGTGCTGCAAGGCAAGCAGGACCCATGGGATGCTGAGGCGCAGCTGGCATCAGTTGTCACAGCTCCACTGAAGCCAGCAAAGCTCTGGGGGTTTATGCCAGCTGAGACCTGCCCCCGAAAGGTTGTTTCTCTTTCCCAAAGCCACAGGCTAGACCTGGGCTGAAGCTCAACAGTCTCATCTCCCAGTCCCCTGTGCTATCCACCACACCATGCAGTCCTCACTGACACCAATCTGCAATAGCAGCTAGTGATTACAGATGAGACCATGGACTGGTTCCCTATCTGTAGTTAGCAGAAACCTTTCTTTTTAATGATGATAATTAAATAAATTACACTTTTCCCTAATCTCTAAACAATCTCTGATTGCCTGTACTGAGAAATGGACAGCAGAAGGCTGAGGCTGAGGAAAGATGATGTGTGTGCATGTATGCATACAATTGATCCAGCCCCAGTTCTGCTAATAACGATTTTGGATTTATTTCTGCTGCTCCCTACAGAGCAGTCCTGCAGGAGATGCAGATCTAGCTCAAAATGAGATGCAATTTAAACAAGACAAAACACCTTGGCAGCTCTCTCGCTTGCCAGATCATGATTTACTGAAAGTGACTCAGGAACCACAGAGTAGCTTGTTTCCATCCAGGGTCCATAATTAATTAGGTCCTAGACCTTCACTGTGATTGCAGGAGCTGTGATAGGAAACATCTCTGGCTGTTAGCTGACTGCCACACAAAAGACTGCTGTAGAGGAGTAGGCAGCATGCAGGAGAAAGAGGGTAGAGACCCGCTTGCGGAGCTGGAGATAAAACAGCAATAGAATAGAGGAGAGACTGAGGATATTACATTCCTCTCTGGCAAGCTTGTGGTTATTTTGAAGGATAATCTCCCCAGCCCATGTCGTGCACTCTGCAATGGGGAGCACATGTTGGGTAGCAACAACATCCCCTGCTCTGATAAGCCAGCTGAAACTGGGACAGGGAAAGGGAGCTCGCTTGAAGGAGCTGGAAAATCCACAGCTCAGGGAAGCAAAGTACAATTATTTTAAACAACTCAAGCTAAACTAACTCTCTCGGTTTCCAGATGAGAGCTCCCTTAGTGCAGGCAGGGCCTGAACACTCCTCCTGGCTCCCCTGCTCCTGCCCCACAGCTCAGCATCTCTCATCTCCTCTCTGCTGCTCCCAGGCTGCAGTCCAGCTCCGCTCCAGCCCTGGATGACCCGGTTTGGTTACCTTCATTATAACCTGATGCTGATCAATCTCACACCAGTCATCTCTGCACTCCTCCAAAGCAAG
Source organism: Psilopsiagon aymara (assembly GCA_024733675.1). Taxonomy (NCBI): domain Eukaryota; kingdom Metazoa; phylum Chordata; class Aves; order Psittaciformes; family Psittacidae; genus Psilopsiagon; species Psilopsiagon aymara. The sequence goes on from JANRGW010033624.1 coordinate 56,240, forward strand.
GGGACACCATATTCTCCTCCTCTCATATATGAAGTACAGGGGTTTTATGCTACACCTCTTTGCTGTGAACTCCTCAGACTCATGAATGTCACACCATTCCCTTCATCCCTGTGTAACTACAGTTCCTTTTGGAGCCAGTCTTGGTAAATGGTAACTCTCTGAGAACAAAGTAAGGGGCTCCAAAGCAGCATCTGGGATTTCAAGGGACATTCTCAGAGTGCCACATTTAGGGAAGAGCAGGGTGAATTCTTCCTGCTAGATCAGCTGGCAGGGAGTCCTGCTCTACTTGCAGCTGTGAGTCAGTGCACCATGACTGCATGATAACCAAAGGAAAAAGATTTAGGGGAAGGACCACTGGGCAGACTATTACAGTAAGGAGGACTACTAGGGAGAGCTTAAAATAGGCACAGAACAGCCAAGGCTCCAGTTTTAAGGTCTTACACTGAAGATCCACTAAAATGAACAGCCTGACACGCCTACATCAACAAAACAGGATTCTATGTGATATGAGCAGTCTTTTGCAATACATCAGCAAGAACCCAGGGTATCTCTGAGCCACAATCTATGTTAAAATAAAAGAGCAATAGGATTCTGCCCCTCTGACTGATGGATGTTGATGCTGTGAAGGTCTGGTTTGAGACATCCTTATGTAGTCCATTAAACAAAATTGTTTGGGGAAATGGCATCACAGTGCATGTATCAATTCAGGGGTTTGTGTCACAACAAAGCTGATACACAAAGGGGAGAGAAGAATATGAAATGAACAGCTTCCCCCATTGCTTTTGCACCACACATACGTGCCGGTGGAGAACAGATGGAAGAAACGAACATTGTGTTGAGAGAGGAAAAGTGTTTGAAGGTTTATCAGAGAAGGAAACATAGACAGATGTCATGCTTATGTGCTAAAACCTTGATTGTACTTGCAGAAATGGGATATTTGATCTACTGCAGGCCATGAGATCTGCTCTTATACTCTGACAGGGCACTGGATAGGGACCAGGGAGTTGGTGTACCTCATTCAAAGGATACACAGGGGGTGTTGATAGCTTCCCATTTAAAAAAAGAAAGGAAGTGAGACCAAGTGCACAGCAGTGAAGTCCAAGCCGTGGGTGTTGGCTCCACAAGGAGCACAGGAAAATGTTAACCTCAGAAACTCACGGCACTGTGAGGCTCAATTTTGGGTCGTTCCATGGCAATGGTGATGCAGTTCAGGAAAATGATCACCAAGACGATATGATCAAACATCTTGTGTGTGATGATTTTATTGCACATCAGACGGAATCTGCCGAGAAAGGAAAAAGAGAAAACAAAAAAGAGGGCACAGAAACCAGCTATTAATGCTCGACTGGCTTGGGACGGACACAGCATCTCCGTGCATGGCAGAGGAATCGAGCGCTCCGTTTGCAAAGCAGATGAGCTACAATCTCCCAATCCCTTCCCTGGCAGAAGCACACATTGCAGGCAGATCAGGGTACGAATAGAAAAGGATCTGAGTTACAGAACTGGGCCATGAACTTCAAGCCCAGATAATGTTATAGGGGGTTTGGGTCACTTGAAACAGAGCAGCTGCTTCCATAATTTGGATATGTGGCCAGGTTTGGATCCGACCCCCTGCCTGTTCCATAGTGCTGAGGTTTAGCTTAAATAAAGGAAGAAATACTCCCAATAAGCCTGTGAGGGCTGCACACATATGGAACAAAGGGATAGAAGCCATTTATTGTGACAGATGGCTGTACACTGACCCAGGATTTATAATACCGAATTACATTTCCCAAAGTCTGTTTCTGAAAATCTCTCTAATCTTTGTGTGAATGAACTCCAGTGCTGTCCGGGGCCCATCAGCTGTAACATGGGAAACCCTCATTGAGCATGGGTGCATCTCCAGAGGAACATGTAAGGAAAGCATGGAGAGCACCAGCATGGGTGGGCTTTGGGAAGGGAAGAGCTGGGGCCTGCAGGGAGAGAGGGAAGGAGGAAGTCCAGGCTGAGAACTAGGCCTAGGAGGCCAAGGAGTATCCTTTGCTGTGTTGTAAGTGTGCAGCAGGGGCAAATTCAGATTCCTCTGCCTAACAAGCATCTCTCCCTCTTGCCTCAAACTCCCCATGCTCCATCAAGTGAAAAGCTTGCAGAGCACTAGCATCATTAATGAAGGAAATGATGAACTTTATAAAGCTGCAGCCGTGCCCTGAGCTATGGGTCTTTACTGGATATTCCTATCCTGTGTGACCCTGATCTAGTGCTGAGTAAGGGAAGGGCTAGGGATTTTGTAGAGAGAAGCAGAGCAAACCACTGTAAGAAGGGCATCCATGCCCAGCACCATCTAAGCGCAGCTGCCTTACCTTGAGTGAGGAGGGAAGATGTAGATGGACCAGGAATCTCTCTCTTTGCAGCAGGTCGGGAGCCGTGCCCGTACCCACGCCTTCATGCGGTCCTTTTTGCTCTAGGAGGAAAATGTACAGCAGAACAGGAGGAAAACACAGAGAGAACTGTTAAAACAATAAAATCCCACACTTCCAAGTAAAGGACTGGGGGCAGTTTTTCACTGAACACAGATCTCCAAGTGCTCAGCAAAGCTGAAATACAGTGTTCTCCCCACCAAAAAGGACCCTTCTGGGCAGGAGAAGGAGCTTTGGCCCGCAGGTGAGGGCTGTGTTTGCCCTGTGAGCTCACAGGATTTGGTCTTGCTTCTTCCTCCACACAGTAACTGCATCTGGCACACAGTTAGCCAAGAGGACAAACATGATAAATAAACCCCTTGCCCAGAGGACTGATAAACCTTTCCAAAACAACCTGCTCTGATCATCCTCAGTCCCTCCAGATACTCATCAGATTCATATCTGAATCTTCTAAGGGCTTTTAGAGTATCTTTGTGAGGAGTTTGTTGTCTGGGTTTTTTTAAGGGTACAAAATACTTATGTCAAAGGTTATAAAGGGAGCAGAGGGAAGGATTCCTGCTGCTCCCTATGTCCCTGCACCACTGGAAAGCTGAAGAAATCATCTGGGACCTGAGTTTTGGTCCAGGAACACAGTGGTGAGCATCTGCTCCTCATTCAGCATGAACAGATTAGATGGGAGATTATAAAGCCAGGAGGGAATGCTGTGGCCAGGCTGACCTTCTGCATGAACACAGGCCATCCAATTCCTGAAAATTAATTCCTACTTGAAGCCACAACGCAACCTCAGCCACACAGACTTATGCTTTAGATTGTCTCTAAGGTTATTTAAGGTCAGGAGGGCAGATTGTAAAAGCATTAGCCAACAGGTCAGCTGAAGACATCAAGATTCGGATGCTGAGGGGAAACCTCATCCCAACTGCAACAGCCTCTGGATTAGGTTTGTCACCTTCTCATCCATAGGTCTCCAAGGCGAGGTCAGGATCTCAAATCCAATTGACACTGCAGTACTGGCTCATTCTGCATTGACAATCAGCAGAAGCCAGGCCAACACCTCACCCACCATGCCGGGCCGTTCCCGTCCAAATCAAAGTACCAGAAGATAAACCCACAGACTGATTGATGCGTGCCGTGTTCACCACAGTGCTTTGGATTTACAGACAAATAAAACCAAATCACTGCTCTTTCACTACCCTTATTTCTCTGCTACCACCTGGGCTTGGACTGATATGCGCATAGGAATGTGGCTGCATGGGCTCTCCAAAGCTTTCTTTTGCAGATGCTCAGAGATGGGAGCATGAAACACTGCAGGAATCACCACCCATAGCACAGGAGAACCAGGGCCCCAGGGCTGAAGCACTTCTATTTATCTCACCTGGAAAGAGGGAGCAGAGATTTGTTTGGAGCCAAACTATTAGCAATTGGAGGTATTCTGGGCTGTAAAAATGGGATTTGTTATGGTAATTGGGTGGAATGGGGGAAGTGCTTTCTGCTCCTCTATGCACTCAGCCAGGGGTCTCATTAACAGTGGGTAATAACTGGTGTAATGTCCATTTTAATGAAAGCACTTGGTGACAACCTGAACCCTTCATAAAATGAAAACCACCTTGTGAAAATAACAAGAAAAGTTTGAATAACAATTTAAGATGAGAGCTTTCTGCCCCTCTCCTTTAGCTGCCTGTCCTTCCCTCACTTTCTATGCCACAGCACACCAGTAGGTTTTGGCCATGTCTTGTCTCTTCACATCACTTTTCCTTCTCCAGGTGAGGAGTCAGAACTGTTCCCTTCTCTCTAAACCATATTTAATAGCGTATGCATCCTTGGGGTTGTGTTGTCCCTTCAAACAGCCTAGTGAGTTTAATTATCCATAGATTAAACAAAGGTAAATAAATGGGCAAAGATCAAGTGTCTGCTCAAAGTTGTGGTGAGAACAGTGTTTGCTACCCCTGCCTCTGGACATGGAGTAATAGCTGCGACTTGGTCCAATTCATTTTGCAAGTTGGAAGGTTTCCAGAAGTATCTATTATTCAAAGCAGTTCTGGTATTTATCATGGGGATTTGTAGTGAATGGTAATGCGTCAGCAGCACAGAATGCTTCTTTATATTCCTTTTGTCCAATTGTAATGCCAAAGATATTTTGGGGTTTGGCTAATTGTTGCAGCTTGCAGTTCATGGACTAAATCAGATAACAAAGGAAAAAAGTGATCTTTCATCATATCTCTCTATTCAACGTGGTAGAGTAAGGGTTTGGCTGGGGCCAGCTGAGCCAGGGTACAGCCTGGCTGCTCTGTATGGGGTCAAGTACATCCACAGAAATCTAAAGGCAAAGGAATTATTCCAGATTTCCACCAGTGGAACAACACAGTTCAGTTAATTTGAGCCAAATGTAAGATATTTGTGAAATAAAACCTGAGCATCTCCAGCCTAAATCCCATCAAATGTTTTCTTCACAAGGTCCAACCACGCATGGACTGCTTACAATCAGGCTGATTGCTGCTTAAGCCTGCATTATGTTCAGAGTGGTCTATCAATTACATGGTTTAAATCATATCTGTTTGTTCATAAAACACACCTGGACAGGATGAATAAAGACGTGGGGGGAGAAAGAAACTAGTGTTTAATTCAGTTGCTTAGAACTTAGACAAAATCTCACTGGATAAGACCACCCAAACTCCCCCCACCACATGCAGACAGGGGTTAACAGGCAGCAGCAGTGCTGCCTTCACCTGGCAATGTGCTAACAGGGCCCTCTGACCCCCACCAAGGAGAGCTGCTGATAAATAGCTTTTTTTTTCCCTAGGACTTTCAGATATTAATGTACTTCTGAAGGCAGGATGAAAGGCAGTTGACATTAAAAGATGACTGATGCACTCCTCAGAGTAAAGAGAGAGGCTTAGATTTATAAAAGATTTATTATAAGGAATAGGGGGGAACTGCTGAAAAATGCTCTGTGAATGGCAACAGACCTCCAGGCAAGCTGGAAACTGCAAAGAGGCACTCAGGACCTGATTATTTAATACTGAATATGAAGCAGGGGCAGGAGAAGAGGGTTTGGGATGTGGCTGGACTGCATGCCATGGAAATAGGCAAAGGGGAAAGGAGCTGCAATTGCAATGTGCAGTTAGGTTTTAGGGAGGAAGGGACACATTTGGTTGCAGATTCAGTATTTCATTTTGTGCTCTGAGCACTCAGTAATTTAGGCAGAAAAGCACTCAAAAGAATGCAAAATCCAGTAGATGTGAACAGCAAAGACCTTGCAGCAGATCCCTGATCTCTGTCCCAGCCATGTGAACCCCACCAGGCAGCAGATCACTCGCTCTCTCTGCATTCAGGTGGCAATCAAAAGCATATTCCAGTCCCCTGATTTTATACTTCTGGGGCCTGATTCTGGCTGCTCACAGGGATGTAAATTCAGAATAAACTCATTGAAGGCAGCAGAGCAGCACTAATATAAGAGGAGCCTGGGAGATCCAAACGAAGCCTTTGCACTTCCTTTCATTTCTACGCAGGGGCAATCAAAACCAGGCAGCAAGGAGAGATGTGAAGCTTTGCTGCAGAAGGGCATGTTTAGGATTACTTTGATCCGAATAACAGTTGGAATTCTTTTCTTCTTTTGTTGGTGGGGGAGTTCTGAATTTTATTTTTTCCCATTTAAAAAATAATTACTTTTTTCCCCTGACTTTGTCAAGGCTAATTTAGAGGAAAAGCATCCCCCGAAACGTCATGAGAATATCACAAAGGGAAGCTCCACAACCTGAGGGCTCATTTTGCTAATCTAAGCAATATTATTCCATCCATCTGGTTTAGTGATTTGCAGTGAAGACATATTTTTGCACGTAGAGAAAAGCACCAGCCAGCTGTGGATGTCCCAGTTGTGGCTTATGGGTGAGGGCACAATTTATTTACCCTCTTTTGCTTATTCTTTCCATAGACATTTGCTTCTGGCCACCCCATGGGAGAGGACTGAGGGACCTTTGGTCTAACCTTAAGTGGCCAGACCTTGGTACAGAGCAGACAATGTTTGGTTTAAACTAAAAGCAGCTGATAAAATAAAGATTAAACACATGCATCTCATTCAAGCGTATTGCCAGCACTGGTAGGACAGGAGAGGAGGGACATGTCCCATCACATCATGTCCAGCGCAAGGGAGGCTGCTGGATTCTGAGCTTGTGGGGAATAGGAAGAAACCTGTGGGATGTTTGGACTAAATGAGCTGGTAAAGGGAGATGTTGGAGCATGAAAAAGAAATCCCTAGCTAGCAATAAGGAGCATGGGCTCTTGATTACTTTTAATTGTGCTTTTCCCAAAAATAATTACTGCTCCTTTTCTTAAAAATTCTATTTATTTTACAGAGGTTAAAAACCAGGTTAAGACAAACAGTAAAAATCCCAGGCTGAGGATCCATGCTGGAGATGTAATGGATAAGGGCTTTTTTTAAAGGTGGTTCATGGCTGAGTGACTCCATCCTGCCAGCACTAACCCTCTTCCTCCTCCTATTACTTCTCTGAAGTCACCTCTGCCTTTTGCACCCCTTCACATGCTCCACATTCCATTTCATCCAACTCCATGAAACACAGTAAAATCATGTCCACAAGCACAGCTTTCCTGTTCTCAGTACTGTCCTGGTTACCATCACGTGGCTGTACTCAAAAGCCATCTGCTTCACCAACAGAAACAGTTACCCCTTGGGATAACACATGAGACTATCAGAATTTTAAGCTTGAGAACAAGGTAAAGTGAAATAAAGACGTAACCGGGAAGAGCAGGAAACAGCCCCAAACCATCCCAGGGACTTCCTGACACAGGTGTGACAGCCAGCACTTCGGCAATCCTGCTGCCCAGCTCGAGCCCCTCTCACGAAGCCATACAAAACACCCTGGAAAAGCAGACAAATTCCTCTTATTCCCTTAACACACAAGCAGTAACATAGAAAAAGAGCCAGGGACCCTTGTCCCTTCTCTTTGCTTGCAGCCCTTTAGTTAATATTTCCTAAATGGCACTTTTCAGCCCCGGAAAGACACACACTTATTGGCCTAATGCCTCTTTCATATGGAAATTAATGCGGAGGTTTGAACCCTGCCCTTTCCTTGCCCGTGGATGTCAACAGAAATTGTCTGCTGCTGTGCGTGAGGGCAAAAAGCTGAATAATGGTTGGAGAGCAGCGAAAGTCCCTTGGTTTGGATTTTTCTTAAAGAAAAAATAAAACCAGAAAAGCATATCCAACCCAAACTATTGTACTGGATATGCTTCTAGGAGATAGCCTTTGCTCTGCCCCTTTTAGTGGAAACTGGGGAGTTTTGTCCTGATCTCTCCATCATGAACCGGCTGATGCTGCAATGAAATAATTAATATGATAACAACTGCATTTCTGATGGCATTCACGGCCCAGAGACCTTCTGGTGTTCCGAGTCACTCTGTCTGGTGTGGTGGTGATGGTGAGACCTAGTCCCTGCACAAGCCGTTGCTGTGCACCCACTCGTGCTCTCCTGAGACAGGTACAAGCATCACTTTGACAAGGGAAAAAGGGCAAAATAAGCGCTTGGCATTGCCTTACCATGTTGCCTTCATCATCACCATCATCACAGTCCTGTCGGGGGTCATCCAAATGGAGCTGGTGCAGCAGCAGACCCGGAGAGGTCTTCCCATTGCAGTCCTGGTGCTCGGAGGTGGAGGTTCGGCTGCTGTGCATGCTGCTGGTCCGGTACAGGGAAGGCACCTGCAGAGTATCCTGAAGGTCGAAGGAGCCTTTTGTTTCCAGCGACTCCATGCGATGAGGCAAAGAGCCATTGAAGCTGCCGGCCCGGCTGGAGCGCTCCTCATCCGAGCTCTCCCCTTCCTCCGAGCTCTCCTTCCCTTCCCCAGAGAGGAGGGACCTTCGCTCGCTGCTCTGCCCTCGGCGCTTGAGGCTGGGGGCTCTGCCGATGCTGTTCCAGCTGGAGCGGCGGCTGTTCCAGCTGCTGCTGGTACGCCAGGGGCTGTGTGGGGAGCTGCGGGCACTGGGCTGTGGGAAGGACAGGGAGAGCATCAGCCCCGTGCCACCCACCCCATGCTGCTGCATCAGCTGGGGCGGATGGATGGACAGCCCCACAAGACCAATGGGCATGCGGAGCACCCGCAGGAGGAGGTGATGGGAGTACCGGGGACTTGAGCTCGTAGGCAGCGGGGTCCATGGAGACGCCACTGGCCCGGCGGGACTCATAACCCTGTGCTGCGTCTCCGAACATGGCACTCTTGGGCATGGGCATCGGTGTGGCAGCGGTGTGTATGATGAGTGGTGGGGTCAGGCTCTTCTTCAGCTCTGGGTAGTCACTCAGGGCCATCACTGGAAGACATAAGTGGGTTTGAGGTGTTGTATCTCCAAGAGAACATCTACAACCTGCTATTGGATAGGCAAAGCTGCACAGGGATGGCTCCACTCCAAGAGTCAGGAGGATGGAGGGTAAAAAACCTTTCTGGAGAGCTAAGCGCCCATCCTTCAGCCTGTCAGGGGGACATAAATTAGGAATGGGATCAGGTGCCAATGGGAGTGGGTGCAATGGGAGAGGAGGCTGTCATCTGCTGTTCCCAGCCTTTCAACCAACACCAACCAGCTCCATCCCTGGGATGCTGCTTGCTCATGCCTACTCCCTTCCTTGTGGTTCTTTCATTTATGCCTCTGCAGAGGCACCCTGAATGCTCAGACCTTGGGCTTAGCAGGGAGATCACAGCCCAAATGCCATCATGTCTCTCTGTCTGCGTCCCACAGTCCCACCCCATGCCACAAGCCCACTGCAAAGTCAAGTGTGCCACAGCTTGGACTACACCATTCTCTCTAGAAGGGCCTTTTCCTTTGGGACACATTGCTTTCCCAGCAAAGGGAGGTCTCTGTGGAAGGGCCTGATCTCCTAGGGCTGTTACTCACAGGCTGGATTTGACAAGTTTTTCTTAAGTCCTCCCTCCTCTTCCAGGCTGCGGTGATAGAGATCCCCCTCCGAATCAGACTTGGAAGCATCACCCTGGAGCAAAACAAAAGGGCTTCAGCAAGAAGGGTGATGGGCCACCATGCATGGAAACCCCTCTGAAAAAACGGATATTCCCGTCTCCAACACCACACCTACGGATCCACTGAATTTCGTACCACGATGCAACATCACCTTTCACAAAATGACGCATGCACATATTTATACCACAGACTAATTAACCTCCTACCAGGAAGACAGACTGCCTCTGGCTCCAAACGCAGCCCCAGAAAGGGATCAGGAAAAAGAAACAAACCATTGCTGAGGTTTTGCTGCTGGAATTGCATTCTGGGCAGATATTGGGGAAGGGGAGACATCTGATGAGCAATTTTGGGGCAAAAGTTGACCCTACTCATCTCAATTTATACACCATGGCTTAAAACTCCCTGTGTGTAGCTCTTTCTAGTGATGCTTCAATGAAGAAATCCAGGGCGCAGAAAGGGCACAAAAGACCCTGAGTTTCCAATGGGGACATGTGGATGGATGCCCCACCAGCACAGAACCTGATAATGACTGCCATGGGTGGCCATTCCCCTCGCAGCTGCAACACACAACAGAAGCAGAAGCTTTGGGGATTTATGCTGTGTCATTTTGGGGATTTCGATTCCTCTGTAGCATTTCAAACATTGGCGTTGAGTGAGAGCTGCCTGCTCTGACATGTGCCCGCCCTTGGGAAGGGAGAGAAGTTTACCATTGCTCACAGCGTGGTGCCTGAGCATTGTGGCATGGACCTGATTAGGGATGTCCCTGTGCACCCCACTGATTCTGTCCATTGGCAATGCAGAAAGGTGCTTAGGGTGTGGTATAGTCAGGATACACCTGACGGGCAATGGTGCTCGCCAGAACGATACCCATCCAAAAGAGGAGGATTCAAGGCTGAAACCACTGCTCTGGCAAAGGGCACCAAGCCCCGTCGTGATGGAGGAGAAGTGGCAAGGGAGGGAGGATGCTAGGATGAGAGAAGCCAAGCAGATCCTCAGCTACTTCAGCTGGCAGAGACCCAGAAAACCCCACCAACACTAAGCTGCATCCCCAGGAGCCCTGGCCAGCGCTGCGGAGGTTTGGTGCTCGGGTACCTGTTGGTTGTAAAAACCCAGAGGGGCCCCAGTATGGGATTGGAGGAATTGCTGGCACCTAACACAAGGTCCAGTGCCTGTGCCTCTGTTAAGCAACCCCAGAGGGATGAGCCCTAATACTCCCAATGGGGTCACTAAACAATTAAGGGGATTTTTTTTCCAGGTGGACTGAATGCTCTCAATCCCAGTTTTTAAGGAAAAAGAGAATGCGAAGTGTTGGCTCAGAACTTCCCCTCCTGAGGATCCAGGACTTCTGTGCTATTCAGTGAAGCTCATCCTGCAAGACACAGACTGGGAAGGTCAGGAATGCACCTTGCAAGGGGGAGCAGTAAAGTCAGGCTGGCCTGAGCTTTGCTTGAGTCAAAACCATGTCTCTGTATGAACAGGGGCTCCAGCTGGCTCCAGGTACGCTCCCTGTGGAGGCTCCCAGCTCAGCCCATCAGTGGGCCTGCCAGGAATTACTCATTCTCCCTAATGGGTTATTAAAAAGGAATAAATAATGAGAAGAATTTTATGTGATTTGTATTCCTGGAGTGTTCTTTACCAGCCTAAAGGAAAGTTTTAGGGTGCATGATGCATGCCGAGATGGAAAAGCAGAGCTACATGAGGGCTTCCCACCCCCTTCCCCAGCACCAAACCCCACGTCTGGAGGGCAGAAAGCATCCCCTCTGAAACACCACGTGCCAGACTCAGTATGGTGCAGGCAAGCATCGCGCAGCCGGGGCTGCTGCCCGTTACCTGGTCTTGCACTCCCAGTTTGCCTTTCTAGATAGAAAAGGGGTTATGAGAGAAGAGGGAGTTAAAATCCTTTTGGAAAATGAGGGTACGTCCATGGACCAGATGGTGCAACGGCTAAACCGGCCTGTACCGAAAGGGACTGACACACCGTGATAGGATGGGAAAGGGCTTTTGTGCTGAGGGAAAAGTCAGACTTCTTGGAAAGGACAGAAAGGGAAGGGAGTGGTAAAGAGAAAAGTGAGGGTGGCAGAAGAGTAATGCTTGGGGTGTGCAGAACTTCAGAGATCCACAGCTTCCTCAGACCTGAATAGGACCATGTCACATCCTGACCCATGCTGCAGTGTGGCAACCTCCTGGCAATCTCATCGTTCCGGCCAGCCTTTCTGGGACACACTGCCGCCATCCAACCCTGTCCTGCTGAGCATGGGGCTGTCACACACACGTGTCCACAAAGAGGCTTGGTTCCAGGTCCCTCACTCCCAGGCACCCTCCTCTGCCTGCGTGATGGCAGGAGTGCTTCAGCATCACCATCTGCATCCCTAGGGAGGTCCCTGGGATGGGACTGTGCTGTGACAGCCCCATGGGGAGCCTTCCCCAGGTCAGGCATCCAGAAAGGGGTTGGTGAGAGCAAGGGTTGAAGCCACCCCAAAGCACCCACCTAAATTTACCTGGCTCCCCTAGAGAAGGAAAGGACTTGAAATCAGGGCTGACTTGAAAATGAGGACACCAAAATGGAAACCAAAACCACCCCAAAACACCCAAACAAACCCCAAAAGAATGACAGCTACTACGATGAGAACAGCACCGCGGCATGTGACCAGGCACCACGAGAGAGACAACCACGGTGGGTGGTGGGATGTGCTGTGTGTACATACCCCCGACGAGTCGACAGGCAGCTGAATACAGCTTAACTGCCCACTCGCGTCTTCTCGCTTGGAGATCTCCTGAAGGAGAAACGGGGGGGAGGAAAGGGGGAGGAAGGGGAAGGGGGGGTTCAATTGTCACAGTTTCAACAGTAGGATTGAATGGGGAATCAAAAAACACATGAGAAAAGGAAGGAAAGGAGAGGGGAGAGGGGCAGCACGTGGCTCGGACGGAGAGCCAGGCTGGGGCACCCCCTCCACTCGGCACAGGGAAGGGCTGGAAGATCTCAGATGGAGTGAAGCCATTCGAAGAGGCCAGCCTTACCTTTAAATTAAGTGTTTCAAACAGAGCTTTCTTCATCTCCTAAGTGATAATTGTGCTAATGAAACACCAGCTAATTATTGAAAACATGATTTTTTTTAATTCTTCTTTTTTTTTGCAGCTGCATAATGGGATCTTTATTTATGACACCTTCATTAAACGGCAGTGGAGGCTTTTAATGAAAGTTTGATTAACACAGCATTAGTCCTCTTACCGTCAGGTGAAATACCTCATTTAAGGAAAGCCACCAGAATCTGCTGCGAGTTCAGATTCCTCCTCAACCCCGTTAGTGGAGACACCCATTTAAATCAGTGTGGTGGTCAAACATGGCAGAGAACAGCAGACGAGGAGGCACAGCCCTGTCCTTTGGGGCTTTGCCACACAAGTGGCCCCAGCAGCTCCTCACAGCACCAGGAGTCAGTCCCTCCCTACCCACTTGGAAAGCACAGGCCATTTTTCATCTCATTGTGTTTCCCCTTCCTCAGGGGCGGCTCTCCCAATGCTCCAATGCTTCAGCAGGTTATACACTGTGGGAGGGCATGGGATGTCACACCAGTTTGCCTGCAGGGCAATGGGTTTTTTCTCTGGTTGCTACATAGGATACAAAACTCATCCCATTCTAGATTGGGATGAAGAGCCTAAGAGAGGCCGATCAGCTTTTGGGGTCTGGATGTTTGCACAATGGTGACTCGCTAGTGGTAAACACTTAAATTAAAGTCTTGAGTTGTAACAGAGAGAGACATGGAAAAGGTGCTGAAAAACATGGAAAGACTTTTCTTTCACAAGGAAAATCCCACTGGAGCCATTAGGAATGCAAAAGGTAAGGGATGCAAGAAAAACACCATCCAAAATCCCTGCTGCTGGAGAAAGGACTGTTAAAGCCCAGAAGAATTCCATACTCGAAGTGCCACATCCAGAGAGCAGGCAATGTTCTGCAGAGGAAAGGACAGAGGGGCTGGAGGACCTGTGGTGCTAAGGAGAGAGGAGGCACAAAGGAGGGGAAGGAACAAATCCACAAGTGAGGATGGTCAGAGACAAGGGGACACAAAACTGGGGAGGATTACCAAAGGAAGAATACACTTTGAAGATAGTATTGTTAGAAAGTCCCTTAGAAAAGGAGCTTTATGCCTGACAAAGAGGAGTCGTTCTTTACTTCAGAGAGAAGTCCCCTGAGCAGGGACCTGAGAGGTCAGGCAGCAATCTCAAATTAGCAGCTTGATGAAATGGAGTCTCCTGCTCACCTTCCTCACACCAACACCGGGCTCCAGTTAAATCAAAGACCAAGCAGTCAAAAATAACCACACAAAGTCCTCTGTGTGCCTCTCACTACAGAGAAGCCGGTGACCAAATAGGAAGAAAGGAAAAGAGAAAGAAACTCAACGCTGCAAAAATACTGCTCCGTATTTAAAGTTTGAAACAGGTCCTTTTTGTTTCTAAACTGCTTATATACATCTGCTGCCTAGCAACTGGGGCTGCAAAGCCATGCACTAAAATTAACGAGGTGCTTGCAGATTGAGGAAAGGCACTCAAGGACCCGGGAGATAAAGGCAGCAGCCCTGGGATTGTGTTTCAGCCCAGAAATCTGAAGGAGAATGGAAGAAAACATCCAACAACCAAACTAAGAAGGGTCAAGTGCAGTCGTGGGAGGGAGACACGGGGGTTTGTTTACAGCGAGAGATGATCGCTCTATTAATTCTGCTTAGGAGAGGATCCTTTGTGTGCTGGCTAGCAAAAACCAGGACGAGATCTGTTTGCAAAGCTACACGCCAGCCAAGCTGAATTAGCACAAACCAGCAAGGCCAGACCTGGCTCCTGACCTCCAGCAGATGTTTGCTCCCTGTTTGCTGAGGGAAACTTGGCTTGAGCCAAGGGATCTCTTGAACCCATTGTACTTTATGGGAAAATCTTGGAGAACGCAGAATAACAAGGTTGTGGAAGAAAGATTATTATTTAAATAATCCCAAAAGATAAAACAATCAAAGCCCAAGGCAAAAAAAGCACCATAATCAGTGTCATGAATTACAGAAGTCCATAGACATTGCCGTGGATGGGCAGAATTGGGCAGAAAGGGTTTGATCTTTGGAGGCGACTGAGGGATCCTGGTTCCCTCAGATGCCTCTGGGTACCAGCATAAGCATCCCTGCCTCCACGCTCTCTCAGTGCTTCTCTGAATCAGAAACTACTCCCTGATTTACACTGCACTTCAAGCACATTTACAGCTTACACAGAAACCCTGCAGAGGAAAGCAGGGGGAGTGATGGGGCAGCCCAGCTGCAAAAAACAGCCAAAAGCAAACCTGGGGAGTGCTGCAGGCGGTTCCCTTGAATCCAGGGAAAACAAACCCTCAAGGGCATGGTTATTGGAAATAAATCACAGTGCATTAAGCCAGACCATGAGTTTACAGGGAGATGTGCCATGGCACCAGCTGGCCGCAAGCGAGCAAGGGATAAATTGCTGCTGAGGGGAAACAGGCTGGCAGAGCAGGAGCATGGGATGCTCTAGCATGAAAAACCAGGCTGAGCCAGGGACCAGAGGTGTCAGCCTCCCTTGAGGACCAGGGGTTGGAAAAGGGGTTGCTGCATTTAAAGGCTGCTGCATTTAGAGGCTGCTTTTCTGTACGTAGCAGGTGCAGCAGGTGATCCCCAGTTTGTCGACCTTCAGAGAATTAATTTGCTAGGCTGAACAAAGCTTTGGTTTCAAAGCCATCATCAGAAGCAGACAAGCAGCTTTGTACTTCTTCTTGCTTGGGCAAGGGAGCATTGTGCTATTTGGGAGAACCTGGAAGTGATCTTCCCTTCGGCTGAAATGTGGAGGGGATTTACAGACAGAAACAGCTACAACAAGCACAATTATAAAAGCATCAACACGGAGAGAGACGATACAAGAAATAAGTATTTCCTCTTGCTACCTCCCAGTACGACTCCGTTACCTTCAAACTATGCTCCAAAAATAATAGTAATAACAATAAAAACAGTTCTGTGCAGAGATGTTCATAGGGTGGGAGGATATTATCATACACAAGACATAAATCTTAAATAATATTTAGTCACCCCAGAGTGCTTACAAAAATCAGGGACAGTGTGTAAAAGCATAGCCTGTATGAGCAGATCCCAGTGAGCAGCTTCAGGTTAGATTTACGTCTCCAGCACCCTGGGCAAGGCGTTAAAGTCCCCTCCCCTTACTGATGTTCGTAGACAGTCAATTTTTGCAGAGAGCAAGTGGGCATCACAGGTCCTCTACCATGGGGACTAGGGGACATGCTCACTTGCTCTGAGTTGGACAGTTAGGAAGGCAGTAGGATGAAAAACAGGTTAGGTTCAAACCTAAGTGCCCCCCTGTCCCTCCATGAAAGCCTCCAGCAATCTGGGATGTCTCATGGCAGTTTGCAGCCCAATGAAGCAGATGGCAGAGACCTGAAATCATGTACTTTAAATGTGCAGAGCATTGCAGGGCTGGGAACAGGAAGAGCTCCATGAACACATACCATCAAAAAAAGATAATCATGTCACTAATCTCTTACCAGCCTGCATAAGTTTTCAGGAGGGGCTTTTAATCTGGCTGACAAATGCAGTGAGAACCGTTTCAAAGACACTGTCATAGCAGCGATCCCATCCGCAGTGCCTGACTCACTGCTGAATTCCCACTCCTGCATCAATGCTAACAATGCTTTTCATATAAGCCCTTCCTGTAAAGGGCTTGCTGTATTAAACTGCACTGTGGCTAAGTAGGAAAAAAAGAACAGAAAGAAGACTTAATACTTCCCCCCACTTTTTCATGTACCACTCTCGTGAACACATTGCTGTCCATCTCAGAAATCAAATTCCAGGATCTGGAGGACCTGAAACTTTAGAAGAAAGCAAAGGCAGGAGTGTGAGGACATTACCTCTGTCTGAAAACCCTCTACCAGGATGGCCACCAGCAGGTTAAAGAGAACATAATTCCCAAACGTCATGAGAGCGATGAAGTAGAGAGCAGCCCAAGAGGAGGTTGATGCCATTCCATTGTAAAGAACCTTGTTCCAGTCTTCCTGGGTCAAAATCTGCAGAGGAAATGGAGATGCTGGAAGATAGTGCGCTGTTTCTTCTGAGCCCAGCTGGGTACCTGTGCAAACTGCCTGTATCAGTTAT
This sequence comes from Psilopsiagon aymara, assembly GCA_024733675.1. Classification (NCBI taxonomy): domain Eukaryota; kingdom Metazoa; phylum Chordata; class Aves; order Psittaciformes; family Psittacidae; genus Psilopsiagon; species Psilopsiagon aymara. The sequence goes on from JANRGW010033624.1 coordinate 72,757, forward strand.
GTGCTTGAACCATGTTCTAACCCTAACCCTAACCCAAGTGGTCCTGATCTCATCCTCTCCATCTCCACCTTCTGCACTTTCACCCACCCAGCCCATACCCTGCAGATACAGGTGCTTCCTGCCTCAGCAGCCCCTCCTCATGAGCTCCACAATTTATCCTGAAAACAATCTGAACACCCCCTCCCCGTGTTCCTGCACTTTTGATTTTGGGTCCTCTCCCTTCCATGGCAGGGAGCTTCACTAAGCTCTGTTACATGCTTTGGAAAACAGCCCCGGCCATTGTAGCCCCCAAAAAAACACAAGTTGTGGAAGTTCTGAGGTAAAGGTTGGACTTGATGATTTTAAAGGTCTTTTCCAACCTTGTTGATTCTGTGATTTTCCATTCTGTACCTGGAAAACGGTGACGATGGCCCAAAGCAAGGAGTCAAAGTTCTTCCTGTCTGGCAGTGTGTCCCCATCTCGCTCTGAAGCAAACTTACAGCCAAAGAGGTGCATCCCCAGGATGCTGCGTGGGAACAAAAGCAGGGGCTCAACAAGAGGACCACAGTACAAACCAGCAACCACAGAGCAGGGCTGTCTCCTAATTCCGCTTGGGCAATTCCTTTTATTTTCTTTAAAAGATGAATCATCTGTTCACTGAAAAATGCACCTCAGGATCATGCAAACCAGTTGTGAACTTGTAAATTGGAATGGGGAAGAACCTCTCGGAATTTTGACCAAAAACATGCCCACTCCTTATAATTCTGCATTGTTTTCCTTTTAAGTCAAAACATTGTCTTTCAACATTTCTCTAAACAAAATGTTTTGACTTTCTGTTTTGCAATGACATGTTTTCAGCAAAATATGCTTCAATTGAGTTAGGAAGACAAAAAAGAGTTTATGTGAAATGCCTGAATGAGACATACCTGGGGACCTGAAAGAGCTTTCTTGATTTTGACAAGAAAATAAAATACTTTTCATATTAGACAGCTACTTAAAGAATAATTTGCTTTCCCCTGTTCTCATCCAGGAACATGAATAATCAATTCTTTTACAGCTCCACTGAGCACCACGGTTGAAACTGGTGGGTTTGGAGTGAAGCATCTCACAGAGAGATGGGACACTGTTCCATGGAAGAGACCAGCTTTCCCCAGCCTTCCCAGAGCCTGGGTTGCTGAAACACCAGAACTGGTTGTGGTAAGGAGACAAGTTCTTCTTAAAATCTAACCCAAAATCCAAAAACTCAGGGTTATGCCAAGCCTATTTCTAACACTTCCACTTTTTAAAGAGGCCATGCAAGAACACAAGCACAACCAGGGCTGACTTTATTCTAGGAACATCACCCTCTTCTTGGCAATATTTTTAGCACCAGGCTTTCTGCTAGGCTGTAAGTAATGGGACTGCTGTCTTGGGGTGGTGTCAAGGAATTATCCAGCTGAAAGACTTCCCTTGTAAATCATCTTGCAAAGACACATGTCTCATTTGGCTAGAGTTAAGAGAACTTAGGCAGGGCAGCAAGCCACCGCCAGCGCTGGCTAGCGATGCTGTTCGTGGGACCATTCAGCTCAGCCATGTCCTGCTCTTGACTCTTACATCTCCTCACCTTGCCACGAGATCCTACATAAAAACTCAGAGCAACCTCAGGATGGGGGATCAGAAGCACTCACCTAAAGATGAAGATGAAGAGCATCAGCAACATGCAGAAGGTGGCCACATTGTCCATGGTCTTCATGAGGACTACGAGCTGGCGCTGGAGGGCTGGCATGAAGCGGACCAGCTTCAAAACTCGCATAAGCCGAAAGGTCCGCAGGACTGAGAGCCCCCCACCTTGTTGGCCCACGATCTCCCACACACTAAGGAGGAAGAAAAGGTCACTGAAGGATGCGAAGACAAAGCCACATAGGAGCGGAAGCAGAGGGAGGGTGAAATTCAGAGAGAAAAGGGACGGCAAGCAGGCAGAGACACACTTGCCAATGCCCTCAGCAAACTGGACTCCATCCAGGCTTGCAAAAGAGCAGAGCCCCACTAGAGTGTCAAAAACACTCCTGCAAATCAGTGGCTGCAGCTGCAGGGGCAATTACAGCCTTTGCACAAGCCAAAAAAACAGAGAGCTGCTTAATCGGACACTGGTGGTACCATTTGGATGCCATCAGGACATTGGGACTGATAGCTTTCTGCTTGAGCCTCTCTAAAATGACTGTAAAATAATCCCAAGATATATATTAGCAATTGTGTCTAAGGGCATTAATTTACAGCAGAGAAGTATAAAATGTCACAAGAAGGCGTTTATGCCCACTCTCCATTACTTTCTGTTTAATTAAATAGTCAAATGAGGGGAAACACACATAAAGAAAGCTCTAGATTTGTACCTAATGACCACGATGATCCCATCAAAGATGTTGTATGGATTCTTAATGTAGCCAAAAGGGCCATAAACAAGGACTTTCAATAGCATCTCCAGGGCAAAGAGGCTTGTGAAGACTATGTTGCTGATCTCCAGGGCGTTGGTAAGCTCCTCTGGCTGGGGAAAGAAGGGGAGGAAAGGGAGACAGTAAGGAGCATAGCTCCATATCCAGAATTATACCTGGAAATACAAGCCCCAATACTGCAAGTGTAGGGATGCTGATGTTAACGGTTCACTCCAAGCCCAGGAGAGAGAAGAAAAATACTATCATAGTATTTAAGGCTTATTCACCCACTATAAATCAAGTAGGTAAATCCAGACGTGGACTTCACTTTAATCACAGCGTTAGTACCACCTCAGGGGGTTTACGTAGAAGTGGCATGTACTGAGTCTTAACACTTCCACATCCTCCAAATCAATTCGTTGTATGCAGGAGGGATGTTTTCTCATACAAATACACTCTAAAGGCCTGAATTTTTGTTTATTATCTCATCAAAAGATTTAAGCTAAGATTTTCCAAAGCAGAGATTGGAGGTGGTATAACTGGAATGGCTCAAATAAAAAACCACTATCAGGAGACCCCTGCTACTGAAGGGGGGCCCAGTCTTGGCATTCCAGCCTGGCAATCTAAAAACAGAGGTATGAAAAACCCTGAACAAACAACCTTCTAGTAATGTTAGACCCAAATTAATGCCTTTCATGTTTTTCTAGCATGTTTCACAGAGTGTTCCCAACAATGCCTGCAGACACCCAGTGCTTTCCCCAACAGGTGCGTGGGCATTATTGGAAAACATATGGCAGAAGACAAAACACGGTGGTGTAATCTGTTTAGGATCTGGCAAGTCAGTGTCAAAGGCACAGACAGAATCTGCAGCACCAGATCCTTTCTCCCCATTTAACCCCAACACGTGGCTGCAATTGCCATGTTTCTGTTTAAGGGCTTCATTAACATCATCAGGAGCCATCTGCGGGGTCATGTCGGCAATGCTGAGGTGCCCTGCAGGGCATTGGGCTGGCACAGGTCACAAAGCACCTTACACACAGTGGGTGTTGATTCCTCATAGGGGTAGTTAGACACTTAACTCACCCAAATACTCTTCTAAATCCCCACATGTAACCACAGGCAGCTTTAGGTGCCTGAACACCGTAGTGGGTTATGGCCAGATGTGCAAATTTGCAACAGCTACACCATGAGCAGAAGCCAGTGGACAACACATGCTGTTGACTGCTCCCACCACTCACACGAAACACCTTCATGGCTGGCCAAAAACTTCGTGCAACTCAATCAGGAGCTGCCATGCCAGGGCACAAGTTGTAGGGTTTGGCATGAGGTGACCCAACCCAACAGGAGATTGCTCAGGGGCAAGGTCAGTGCTTGATCAGCTGTGCTTCAGAGCCCCAGGAATCTACAGCAACCAAGGGCTTCACCGATATGTACTGGCGAATAAACAGGTAAATCCATGTAGGCTTTCAACCCTTTCTTTCTCAGGGTTGAAGTTTCCAGGTACAGCTGGACAAGCCAGTGCAGCTCAAGCTCCTCCAGCCCAGTGTGCTGGTTGATGGTACTGCAATCCCTAGGGACTTGCAGTGATGCTGGTGGGAGCTTGTGATGACACAGGATAGCAAAGGGGAATACAGCAGCATTGAAAAGAAATAGTTACTAAAAATAAAAGGGTGGTGTTGAACACTTCCCATAGCTCAAACATCCTCACTGATTAATGGATCCCTTGGCTAGAATTTGACCCTGAACATACAGCCCAAATCACCTCCTCACTGATCTACAGCTAAGATACAAATGCTCCAGCTTCCGATATTAAATGCAGCCCTGGTTTAAAAATCATATACCTATGGGAACACTCAGACACAAAGTAATAAATAGGCCAAGAACTTCTGTCAAGCTGCACTTCAGGACAATTTCAAATAGCTGAAAGTCTACATCAGTCACAAAAAAATGCCAACTCATTCATGAGAGCCCCAGCACTGAGGCGAGCTGTGCTGTTATCATTACTGCAGCAATCCTGCTGGAAAGGAAACATGTTCCTGGAAGCTTTCCTTCTCATCCATCATCACCACTAACCTGGGCCCCAAAGGCTGATTTCCACCCTCTGTTCTCCCTTTGTGTCCGTGCTGCCAAATCTAACTGCTCCCAAAGGCACAGCCTGGTGATGCATGAGCAGCACCCCGGCATCTCCCACAAGCTGTGGCATCCCTTCCCCATGGGGGCTGACATGGAAAACCCAACCAGCCTCTGCAGGGATGTTGTGTAATTAGCATGGATTAATGAAACTTTGCACTTTGTGAGCACCTTCTGGTAGAAGATGTTATTGGGATGTACAAATCCAAATGGGAGGCACTGGCAGGATGCAGCTGGGTAATGTGGGGAGCATCAGGGGGAGAAACGCTTATGCTGCAACTGCCCCAGGATGCCCAGCAGTGCTGGATGGTCCATGACCAGCCCATGAAACCTTTCTTGCAGCCCACAAGAGCTCCAAATACTCCTGGCACTGTCACAGAAGGGCTATGGGTGTTGGTGCTATGGGTGGTGATGCTTGCCACCTACAGCAGCACTAGATCCATCCATCTCCCCCAGCTTCATCCCAAAAAAGCCGCCTGGCCCCCTGCTCTTCCTCCACACACGCTTTTCCACTTCCCTCACAGGAAACAGTTTTTAATATCTGATGCCCACAATAAAAATTAAGAGTGTGATCTCCTGAACCGGAGCTGGGGGAGGGTGAGGCGAGCATCTGCTGGAAGCACGACACAACCAGACCTGCCTGAAATTGAGGAGCTATTTTGCTTTGGGAAACAACACATCCCCAAACAGTTCAGACAGGGCGATGAGCATTCCTCGCAGGATTTTTGCTGTGGAGCGCTCTTCCTTCCCCCGAGCCTCTTGCTCCCGCTCAGGGCATCCCCAAGGGAAGCTCATGAGTCCCCTGCAACAGCTCCACATCCTCTGAAGGGACACATCAATGCAGCTGGTCAATGGGACCCCTCTCATGAGCACCAGTGGGAACTATTGGTAAAACAGAGGTGGGCTGAGATCATGATCCTGCCCAAAGGAGACACAGCCAGGCAGTGAGGATTCAAACACTTCTGAGAATGCCAGCTCAGAATTCCCTGCAGCCATAGATGTGCATAGATAATAAGACTCTTTATAAGATGCTTCTGCTCTAGAGAGATCACAAACATGTCCAAGACATCTTTCCTTAGACATCATTACAATACAACAGGAAAGTGGCTTTTCTCTCCCATGGGGATAGAAATTGTCATCCCATCCCAAACAGGAATGCAGCATCTCACAACTGGCAAAGTGGAACACTTTGTACCCAAAACTTTGAAAGCTCTCCTCTCCATTTCAGTCCCTATTCCCTTACCCATTTGCTCGCTATCATAAATCAACTGAAATTAAAAAACATAAATAAAAGCCAGCTTGAAGAAGAACATGGAACTTTTTGTTCCCCAGCTGTTCAAATGGACATTTCAAATACCTCAGAAGGCTTATTTCAATAAATTATTCTTTGTTTAAAGACAGTTCACTGAAATTGCTCCCCTCCCAAGCTTCAAGTTTGATAAACTGCCTTTTTCTGACAACTAATCATCTAATCAAAACAATATCGACCAGCTCTAGACATAACGCACCTGGGAGAGTCACTGATTTCTGGCACACAACCAGCTCCATGGCTCCTTGCAGGGTGTGGAGGAACAGAGCTGGTAAAATCAAGCAACCTTCCCCTCTGAGGGGCAGCCAGGGCAGGTAGCATCCTTCCCTTGACTTACCTGGAAAACAAAGTCCTCCAGGACCCCCACTGGAAAGGGCATTTTGTGGGGATGCAGAGCCTGGGGTTTCTTTGCAGCATCCTGATTCCCACCACCCCAATTGCAGCACATCTGCCTCAGCTTCCCCATTAAAAGAAGAGTCTGCTAACTCTCTTGTCAGTCACAGCAATAACTTATTAAAAGGAGGGCATCCTGTGATTAAATGAGCAATACCCAGAAAGAGCAAGATGCAAGTGCCATTCAGCTGTGGCACGAAACACCAGCTCTTCTGATGAGTCTTCAGTAAATACCGATTTCTATTTCCAAGACATCTTGCCTTGCTGGACACACAAACGTGGTGTCCTGGATAAATCATTCCCTGTTAGCTCTCTGTTTGTGTAGTGTCAATTTGTTGATGTACCAAACAGCACATTGACGAGCTGTGGCAGCACATAAAACAGGAGCAGACAGCGCAGCATCTCTCATCAACACCACGAGGCAAACGAAGGCGGCGGGGAGGAGGTGAGCCACGAGCACCCATCCGGACAGAGCCCTGCCTGGCAGGGTGTGAACCACACCGGCAAGGAGGGGATGCTCTGCACCCTGCCTTTGGGCAGGACTGCCTGGCACTAAGCTGGGCACCACTATGGGAACAGGAGGAGGCAAGGGAATATGTCCCCAGTTACTAAGCACTGTGTTGAAGGGTATCTCTCTGCTATACTAGTGCCTTGCACTTTTTCAGCATTCAAAAATAGGCTGAAACTCATTTCTTTCTTTTTTTTTTTTTTCTTTAAGCTATGTACATGCTCATAAGTGAGGTTTCCAATGGCAGATGGATGTGCTTCATTTCCACCTAAGCACAAGACAGTGGCATACACTACTCCTTCCTGTGCCCCGGGCTCCAAGGTGTCTGCTGAGCAAGCATGGCTGCAGGCAATGAGTGGGATAAAAGGTGAGAACAGGAGCTGGGGTTATTAAAAGCACAAACTCTGGTGGCTGTGTTCCCTAGTTCCTGAAAGACAAACCCTGCTGCATGATGAAGTGCAATCAAGGGCCCTGGCAAATGGTGCACAGGGCTTACAAGGCTTCTACTCCTGCCCTCCTCCAGCCATGACCCACATAAGGCACAGGCTCTTCCTCATCGCCATGGGAATATCTGTTATGGATCCATCCATCCCCATTTTCCCAGTGCCCAGGCAGTGAGCTCCAGGCTGTGGCCAAGCCTGGTCTTGCCCAGCCCCTGCCCCAGGGGATGTCAGCACAAAACAGCACAAGCACCCCAGCGTCTTTCCTCTGAGTCTTGCTAACAATGAAATTGCATAGAAAAATCACTGTCTCCCCACAGCACAGAGGGAGAGATGGGGATGATGCGCCAGGAGGCAGACCCTCCTGATCCTGAGGGCTCTGTTTCTGTGAGCAGATCCAGAAGACAGTGAAAACTTCTAACCCATTCAAACGGCTGCAGAATAAACCCCTTCTGAAATCATTACCATGGCAACCAAGGAAAAATAACACAGAAAGAAAATACTGACCTCAGCTATTTCACAGGAAACACCAACAACATTTTACTGACTCATCACTTGCACACTTTTAAATATATATACATAAGAAAAGAATCAAATGGGTCACACAAAGATGTGATTTTCAACCTGACACCCGTCCATTAAGTTCCTCACCACCCTCCTCTTGGGTGCAGACACCCACCCCGTCTGCGTCAAAACACGCGCCAGACCACGAGTCTTGGGGCCAAACAAGGAATTCTGATGAATGGAAGCAGCTATTAATTGACAAAATGAGGTGCCCTTTCTTTGCCCTCTTCCACACCTGATTCCCCATCATTTATAGCTCGTGGCTGTGTCCTCAGACAACCAACAAGCCTTCTTCATGCCCTGCCCTCATTGCACCCACATTTTTTCCTCTACCTCAGTGCACCCACTGAGCCACAGCCATCTCGAAAACCACTTTGGTTCCCTTCAGTAAATACAGCTCCTCTCAGCTCCAGAGCCACTTGCTACTTTATAAATAGAAACTCAATCCACATGTATTTTCAGTGATTACATTCATTGTCTTTGGGGCTCCTTAAAAGGCACTGGGCTTAACTATTGTCCTGGGTCCAGCAGTGTGAACCTGAGTCATGTTTAATCAGAGCCTGACAGACCGATAGGCTTCCTCTTTTCATCCTTTGCCAAACTGGTTAAAGGAAACAGCAGCGGGATTGGAGAGGGTTTTGCTTTGCTCCTCCTGGGGCTGGAGACATGGAAAGGGCAGCGTGCTTGCTGCTTGGTGGGCTGGAGAACTGCTGGGAAGTTCAGGATTTAGAGGCATTTATTAAAAGGAAATCACTTTGACAGACATGTGAACAAGTCCAGTTTCATCCCTTCACTGCATGGAGAAGAAGGGTTTTGTTACGCTGTGAATGGAATGCTGCAAGAAAAGGATGAAAGCAGCTTTTCTTTAGGAAATACCTGAGCTGTCTGCACAGGAGGGACTCCCCTTCCTCCACTGCTGCTGATCTCACCTTCAACCATTCTTCCCTGTTGATGTCCCTTCCCACCCCACACCTGCAGAAGGAAGGAGCTGAGTCCCATGGAAATGGCTCCTTTTGGTGCAATGCAAAACCGTCCTCTCCACCACATCCTTATTGAGCCAACCATGGCCAACAAATGAATTCCCTGACCCACACTGCCTGTAAGTGGCCATATCCCCATGCACTTCTCTCTGCCTTTCGTCATCTCAAACCTGGGGTGCAAATAAGGGGACAAGCCCTGAGTGTGAGGGAGAAAGTCATTACCCAACCCTGAAGGGTCATGGCATGAGCCATCCCTGCCCAGGACCAGAAGCAGGACCTGCAGACCTCCCCCAAGCCCTGGCACTGAGCAATCTTTACTGCTCTCGAGAGGCACAGCAGATATTCCTGCCTGAACTCCTTATCTCTCTCAGCTTGAGATTTCTGGATTAATATTATCCCAGAAAATGCAAGAAAAACATGAAGTAGCTCATGCATCTGCCCAGGTTTTCAAGGAGCTTAAACTGAACAAAAGCTGCATTTCCACTTGGTCACACCTTGTAAGTACTTGAGATTTAAGCCCCTCTATTTCTAGTTAATCTAAACCAAGTTGGAAACTTATCTCAACATTAGTACTTGAGAAGGACCAAGGGGAGGGAGGAAATAAAAACAGAGAAAGAAAAAGGCTGTCTCTGTAGGGCTCCTGCGTCGTTCTGCTGAACCGGGGTTTCTGATGCTGGTAACACTATCTCTAATGCTGACAGGCTTCCAATGGGGAAAAGCTGATCATTTCCTAGCATCAGCAAAAACCCAATTATAACAAAGAGATGAAATCCAGCAGAGACGAGGGAAAAAGTGCTCGGCTCCGGTCTCTGCTCCTACTGGGGCTGAGCAGGATGGGAAGGGGCATCTGTGACAGCAGGGCAGAGCCATGGGCATCAACACATTGGAACCAACCTCTGCCAGGAGAATCTGTGAATAAATGGACTTATCCCTGGGAAATCACCAGCAATCAGCAACCAGAAGCACTTATAGACAAAAACATTTGTTGGTACAAGCTGAGGATACTCCAAAAGCTCGAGCTGAATTTGCTGGCTCTCACCCAAGGGGAACAACCACAATAATCAAAGAAGGAGCAGAGAAACACCCCGCTATCTGCAGAGAGCAATTATTTTTCATCCTCATGGGGATGAGGCGAGCTTCGGAAGCGCACACCTCATTTTCCCATTTCACTGAGCTCAAGTCCCTTCTCTGCACTGCCTGAGCAGAGATAACATAAAGGTATGGATGGCACCTGAAACAACAGCTGTAGTGATAGGATCTAAGGCAGCCTAAGTATTTCTAGCTTCTGAACTAAATTAACAGGAAAAGATTGAGGCTTACATCTCCCCATCCAGGGAGCCGAAGAAAACTTTAGTAGATGTCAAGGAATCCACATAGGCTCATCACTAAAGCATGCAGAAAACTGAATTATCTGATAAAACCCCCATATGCTTTCCAGTTGCATAAAATCTCATTTTATTTTCCAATCATTCAGCCTGCAGAGCCAGAATAAAGTCTGCTTTATAGGCACAGCCCATATTTGAGAGGCTATGAGGGCCATGGTACCCATGTATTTTGCCTGGCACGCTGGAAGAGCTTTGTGAGCAAGTCAATTAAAACACATGAGTTCCTACAAGACCTCATAAACCCTTTCAAATCACTGAGGAGCAGAAGAACCCCTCAGGTCTATAAAAAGAATTACCCCCAGTATCAAACAGAGAGCTGGTTTTTGAAGTCCTGGTGATTAACAGCTCTGATGACTTCCATTAGTGTTGACTTGACTCCTTCAGTCTCCAACAGCAATCTGTTAATAAGAGTAATTTCTGCTCAAGCAGGAGCTAATTGAATGCAGCACGTGCGAATCTATAGGGCACCTCATTTTCCTACTGTGGGAGCTCCCTATGCAGCTGTAGCACTGAGGAATTAAGTTGATGCTAGCTACAAGCCCTGCTTTGGGCAAAGCCAGCAAACACTGAGGGAGGGAAAGCCTCGCTGCACTGCCAAAGCTTTGATCACTTGGCTAAGAGTAGCTGGCACAGGGCTAGAGAGATGTGCAATGGAGTTAAACAGAGACATGGGATGTGCACCAAAGTGGAAGTAGAGATACCTCTAGGAAGAGAAGACAATGCATGAGCGTGGGACCTCGTGAGCTCCCAGAAGAGCCTGGAGCAGATGGAAGTTGTCCAGGGTAATGCTGCCTCATTGGTCGGAGGGATGAATGCACATGCGTAAGTGGCCTCCTGAATCAAAGCCTAATGAATCAGATTCATACTGAGAAGCACCAAATTAGAACTTTCACCAGAGAGAAGAGCTGGGCCACACTATTAAGGCCACAGTTGGAGTGAAGCAGCTGGAGTGCATCATCAGTTGCATTGGTGTAGGATGCACGGAGCCCCTGGTGCAGCACCAGCTGCTGCCTGGATATGGGACAGGTCTTTGAGTCACTGCACTCACCAGAAACAATTCAAAAGAGCTACAAGAGATACCAAAACTATTTTACAATTGATTCCCTTCCTTCCTGACCTGGAGGCTTGACACAGATCCAGATGTATGAAAGAAGCCAAAATTTAGATGTCCTGGATTGAACTGATGTGGAACCATGAAGGTTGGAGGGGACACGGTGTTGCCCACAATCACCCTATGCAGCCAGGCAAGGGTGAGCCACTGAGCTCATCCCTAGGTCCTGCACATCCTTTTCTAGTGCTAGTGTCTCCTCTCCCCTCTGGAAAAGTGCTGGTAAACAAGGCTTTTGACATAGCACCTTAAAACATGTCCTGAAAGCACTTATCCTAATATAGCCTGGGGTGCCAGAGTGCTCATGTGAAAATCCCAAGAGGTAAATATTCATTAAATAAGCAGAGAGCTTAATATAGTAAGCCATGGAGTCAAGCACTCTTCAAGCCCCCTCATATCTTTGCAAACATCAGCCAATGAAGATAAATGTGGCATGGTTCATCACTTGCACTTTAGGAGAGACTCTTCTAACAGAAAAAGTCACATTTCACTGTTTATAATCTCTGCAGAAAGGCCTGGCCCAGCATTTCTTCCCTCTAATTCCTGCTCTCATAACTGTCAGATTATGAAACTGCAGACGATAAACCTCCAGAGTTTACAGAAAAACACCTCTCTGCTCTGCTGCCACTTTGAGCAGATGAACTAATAAAAACAAGCTCTGCTATTCACTCCAAATGCCTGGGAGAAAGGAATCTGGAACAGTAGTAGCTTCAAAAATACCGTCAAAGCAAGCAACCACCCACAGCATCTGGAGTCCCCCCACGCTTATCCGCTCCTTTCACCTTGTTACCCGGAATCCACCACAGAAATCTGTCACTTCCCATCCAGCTGCAGTGCTGGGGACTCACCACTGGCCAGGGCAGAGGCCAGCATCCCACTGCCCCTTTCCCCCAAGCCAAAGAATTAAGGAGCTGTGTTGCCTTTACGGCATTTGATAATGGGAGCTTGCTCAGCCACGCATTTGCAGGAGGATGCACATGCAGGGTGGGAGCCTACACCAGCATCTCCCAGAGATGCTGCGGATAAAGGGCAACAAACTTTAACAATCCCCCCCTTGGACAGGCATAGTGGATCTGCTTTCACCGTTCAGCCAAAGGAGTATGACTGTTCTTTGGTTTCTGTGAGCCACCTCCCCCCAGGTTCTTAGGAGATTATCTTCCTGCTATTATTAAATAAAGGTGGAATCACTCAAGCTTCCCTGCAGAGCTCCCACCAAGGGCAGCGCATGAAGGTGAAACCCGCAGGACTGGAGAGCGCATCGGTGTTTAATGTGTACTGAAAACAACGGGTAGCCAGCCAGACTGTATTAAGACATCAGGGAGAAGGTGCTGGCTGGAAGGGACACATTTAGCACAGCCATGTCTCCCTGGTGTTCGGTCATTGAGGCATTAATGCCACAGAGGGACAAGGGAATTTGGAGTCAATCTGAAGCCACCACCGCTGCCACTGTGGGAGAAACACCTCTGCATGCAATGAGCAACTGCAAACATGAAATGAGGCAGGAAGGGAGAAGAGTAAAATGCCATCACTCAAGATATGAGAGAGGTCCCAGCAAAGGCTGGTGCTGGGATAGGGGTGGCTGTGTCTGTCTGGGAGAGGACAGGTCAGGCATCCGAAGAGCAGCACCATGCTGGTCAGTGGGAACCCTTAAACATTGCAGGAGTATCTAAAGAGGTTTTGCAGCATCCCTGCTAATAAACTCAGCACCCCAAATTCAAAGTGAGTGCCTGCAGCACCAAGCCACCTGATGCCTGCAGCAGGACCAGAGGCACCAGGCCAGGCACGCTGCCAGCAGCATGCCACAAATCCCTCATGAGACCAGACCCTGCAAGAGCCTCCCTGAAAGCAGAGCTCTTGTCATCCTTATGGAGATGTTTCAAGAGGAATGTAGCAACTCCTTTTCTTAATGACTATATATAGCGAAAAGCTCTGCTAGGTGACAAGTGTGCGAGAGGCTGGAACAGAGGCAGCCTCTTGCCTGCAAGGACTCAGATAATCAAGCAGAGGAATATCCACAGATGAGTCTATTTTGGACTATTGCTGGAGTGTTCACCGGGAAGCAAAGGCATTTGTTAGCTCCTCTCCAGGGACTGTAATTCAATAGACTTCCCTGCCTGCAGCTGCACTGACCCCAGAGCCTGCTGCCAACACTGCTGGGCTGGCACAAACCCAGTGGCAAATGACTGGTGCCTCTCCTTGGGCTCTGCACCACAGAGCCCAGCAGGGCATGGTGCTGATGGCCATCTTGGCACAGTGCTGAACATCCCTGTCAGGGCTGGGATGCAGGAGGTCACATAGCCAGGTACCAGCTTGGGCGATTGCTGCCTGCCCCTGCCTGCAAGATAAAAGCATGTTCTGAGAGAAAAAGCCAGCCCTGCTTTGTCCTGAGACCCTTCCCAATGCCTCTGACCATCCCACGGGCAGATGGATTCAGACCCACATCACTGCCCGCATCCCCACTGTGCCAAGAGCCACTGTTACAGCACTCACCTGCTCGTGGTACTCGATCCCCATGCTCAGCGTGTTGATGAGAATGGCCACCATGATGCCACGTCCAAAATACTTGCTGTCCACGATCTTGCGGAAGGTCTCGCACACCACGTGCCAGAAGGCCAGCACCCGGCTTGCTCTCCGGGCGCGGGCTCTGCCCCGCTGCGGGTCCCGCTGGTCGCTGTAGTGAGCATCCTGCGTGAACTCATAGACCCCATCGCTGTCCGAGTCGGCTGTCTCGTTGTCCGTCAGCTCGGCTTCGCTCGCCAGCGCCTTGAGGCAGTAGGGACAGCTCTCGGGGCTGCAGGAGCCACCGTCCAGCTTGGTGCAGGGGCTGGAGATCTTGCAGGAGGTTTGGCAGGGCCCTGAAATGCCAGTGGGGCAGGGGCATGGCAGCCCGTCAGCCATCGGAGCAACCCCCAGTCCCCATTAGCACCAAGCTGATGCCCTTGCCATGACAGGCACTTCCTAATGGGAAAAGGGCTCCTGCCGGGTTAAAGAGTCCTAGGCAAAACCTGGGCTCCCCGAGTGCCTTCTCCCTGGTAACAGAGCCCTCTTTGCTGTCCCCAGGCAGACAGAGCTGCCCAGGACCCTAAGCTCACCTTGTTACACCTCTGGCCATTATGGCTAGGAGAAAGCAATCATCTCTCTGGCCCTGGCAGGCTCTGAGCTGTAATTATCAGCAGCAGTGCTGTAGCAGCCTCCTTTCCTGCTCCCGCTGTTTGCCGATGCTCTGAAATCACCAACTTCCCCCTGCATGTGCTGCCCTCAACAGCAACTCCCAGCTGCCAGGTGGCTGCTGGGTGACAATACCAGCAGGATATCCCTCCCGTACCCCACCATCTGGCCAAGGGGAAAGGTTATCTGCAAAGCACATGCTTGACTGCTGCACAGCAGCATGCAGCAGTGAGAATAAAACCTCAGCAATAAACCAACTCAGAACTCAGCTCTGTGTGCTTAGCCTCTGGGCTGGGGATCTGACTTGGTCTCTTCCCTGCACAGCTCCTGGCTGAAAAGCTCAATGCCTCTGTGGTGGGATGGAAAAGGAATTCACTGTCTGGGAAAGCCTGGCCAGAAATGCTGCTTGGAAGCTGAGAGGGTTTGGACTAAACTGGCCCAAGCTTCCAAACCTCAGGATGTGGAGGGGGAAAGAGCATCTAGCAGTGAAGGTATGAAACCTCTGATCCAGGAAAGTATTCAGTGCCTGGCTCTGTTATGGGCTTCCTGAGCAAATCACAGATTCTTAATACTCAGCATCTGCGATTGCCACAGAGCAAAGCAGACACTTGGTCTCCCCAAGCCTCATGTGCCATAGGGAACAGAGCTACGCAGTGCTCAGGGATGTGCTGGGACTCAGATTTGCAGCGTGCC
Source organism: Psilopsiagon aymara (assembly GCA_024733675.1). NCBI lineage: Eukaryota > Metazoa > Chordata > Aves > Psittaciformes > Psittacidae > Psilopsiagon > Psilopsiagon aymara. Next base: position 87,822 of record JANRGW010033624.1, read on the forward strand.
CATCCTCAAGCTCTGCAGCAAGCGGTGGGCAATGCAGCCACCTCCAACGCCTGCATTTCAGCAAGGAATTTGACCATTTGGAAGCACCCAAGCTCAGTGTCACTCAGCCCAGTCCTAGCTGATTTGGGAAGTGGTGATCCCTGTAATTGCAGAATAAGTTAGTTTGGGGGGAGATGGGGATAGGAAAGAAAATGGGTTAATTGAAAACACTAATTTTGCTTGGATGCTTGCAAGTATGAAATCTAGGATGCTGAAAACTCCTGATTTTGGGTATAAGATAAGTTATGTAGGTCAGAAGGTTTCAGTTGGCCTCACCTGGAAAGCTATCGCCTTTCTCTGTAACATGGACTGAAAAGAACCCTGCAGAAAGAGAAATAAATCAGGTCACAGCTTGCATTTCTACAAGGCAGCCCTACATTGACACCCAGCCCCAAGCTCACCCGTGCTCTGTGTCTCCAGCAGCTTGTGCATGGTGCTGTACGGCCCCGGTGGGATGTTGAGGCTCGTCAGGGTGCTGCTCCCACCACCAACCGCTGCCTCCCCGAAGTTCTTCTCCTTCAGCATCTCATGGGAGGTACTGGGGTGCACTGTGGGGTACACTTTGCTGCCCACGATGTTCTTCGGGATCCCCTCAGGGCTTGGCAACCCAAGGCCTGGTTGTGGAAGGGATGACCGGCAGCGCACCGGCTCGAAGTGGCAGTCAGCATGGTAGATGCTGTGGACAGACTCGGTGTTGCTGGGAGCAGCACTGGGGGCCCCATGGGGGGTTGATGCCGTAGGGGGGAGCATTAACCGGTTGGTCCCATTGTGGAGCGAGCTGGTCTCCACATCGCTGATCTCTGGGCTGGCACGAGGTGCCCGCAGGTTCCCATTGCCCAGGTGATAGTGGTGGTGGTGGTGGTGATGGTGGTGGATGAGGTGGTGCACTGAGGACCTCTTCCTCCTCCGGTGCTTCCTGGCATGCCGATCAGATCCTGCTTTGCTCGTGGGGCTGGTGAGGAAGCCCATCCTCACGCCCACCACCCGGTAGAGCTCCACGAGCTGCTTGCTGCCTTTGCGGATGATGTAAACCAAGTACTTGAGGAGTTCATCGTAGCAGCTTCCTGGCTCTGAAAAGCTGGCGAGGGTGCTGGCATTGGACAGGTAGCGCACCCGCTGCTCCTTCATCAGCTGGCTCTCGCGCTGCTTCGTCTCAGAGAACTGCGTTGCTATCACCACCAGGCAGAGGTTGATCATGAAGAAGGAGCCCACCTAAGGGGAACAGGAGCCATCAGCCAGCTTTGCTGATGGAGCAAACCCCATCCGGCCCCATTCGCTGTGTCACCCATCAGGGACCACCATGGGGGGACTGAGTCACCCCTGAAACACCCACCCCAAGGACTGCCACACCAGCCTTCCGCGGAGCACGTCGGAGATCAAAGATGAGAGAAGATTATTGTAACAAAAAGCTTTTGCTCTTTTAAGATGATGTTTTTCTCTCCCCGCAGACAGCGGTTGTAATTATCACAATTAGTGGCATTACTGATGAATGCACTGAGGCTTCCTGATAGGAATGTTCTTCCTGGCAGCATCAGGGCAGCCTGCAAGCAGATCACTTTCCCCTGCTAACGGGATTTGCGGGTGACTGTTACGCAAGGGCATCAGCGAGCTGCACCCACAGCTTGGGGGTTTATTTCCAACCAGGGTTTCATGAGGTTCTGCCTTCTGCAGAGCCCAGCCTGGATCACAGGGAATTACTGACATGCTAACGGACTATCACACACTGTTAATGTTACTCACACGGCATCTGGAAAAGCACTGATTGTCCTTCCTCCCCGCCATTTCAGGGATGCTGAGAGCAAGAGATTGTTTCTTTTCTGGGGAAGCTATTAGATGAGCTAGAAAAACCATCATGGACTAAATGACCTCCTATCTTCTCTCATCAGGGTCTGAGTCTTGGTTTGATGAGAAGCAGAAATCCCCACAATGGCATAATGGACAACACGCAGCTATTTTGCTGGGCTTAGTCAAATTAGAAAGCAAGAAAGGGGCTCATCTCACTTATCTCAGATACATCCGAGTGAGACACCTAATGATCCTTTAAAGTCAAGAGAGAAATAGGCACATCAAGTTTGCAATGCATCGAATTTATTTTGGATGTCTACCTTTGGAGGAGATGAATCACTCCCTTAAAGCACCTATTTTTCTCCCTTGACTATAAAGAGAGTCTATACAAGCTCAGGCAGTCAGAGTAGTCAATTCTGCTTGCATGGATGAAGCGCTTCATGGAGCCCACCCCACAGATACTCTTTGTTGGCTCTGTTGTGGGAGGTCTCAAATGATGCTCTGACATGTGGGTGGGCTGTGGGCAGTAATCTCTTCCCTCCTTTCTTAATGTGCTCTCTGAAGTCTGGGATTGTTTCCCTGAAATGTCCTCTCTGTCTCTGTCCTTCAACATGGGGGATTTCTGGGCAGCGTCCTCCCCTTCCAGAGCTCAAAACCTGACTTGGGGAAATTTGCCTGCTTTTAAACTTAAATTCAAGGTGGCAACTAAGAGAGAGAACCTGGGAGCACAAGGAGGGATGTAGAAGCAGCAGCAACAGAAATTTATCTACCATAGCTTAAGCACATCTTTCCTTCCTTTATGTTGACAGCAAAACTCAGCTGTAATACAATATATTGAAGCTGCACATCTTCCAGCAGGCTGATTTCTGCATCAGCTTTTATATCCACTGAATTATCTGCCCTGTTCCTCTGGGTCACTCCACACGCCAGGAAGACTCCCATGCTCCCCTAAGGCCACTCACAATGATTAGGAGGATGAAGTAGATGAAGTTGTAGAAGGAGTGTGCATCCATGACAAAGTACATGATGTCCACCCAGCCTTCCAGTGTGATGACCTGGTGGAGATAGGAAGGGAAAACAAACCCATCAAGACTCAGTTACAACACCCAGTGCACAAGCAACGTCTCTCCTGGCTGGGTCACTTCTGACCACCCCACAGCTGGTCTTGGTGCAGTACAAGAGACTGAGGAACTAAATCCTGTTCCTACCAATGCCAATCACCATGTTACAGCTGCCCATGCTCACCTGAAATATTGCAATCCAGGCATAGCCAATGTTATCAAAGTTGATGGCTCCCTTGAAGGGGTTGTGCTCCCCAGCAGAGCAGTTGGTGTAATACTGGTTCCAATTGACACAGGATGTGTTGGTGGTGTCGTTGTAGGAATAATAATCCAGGGTGCACTCAAGACCTTCTTCCCTCCGCGTTGGGATACTTCGGCAGTAGCGCATCCCATTCTCCCTGGGCTGGGAGCAGATGAAAGGGTTCTCATCTTCGTTCTCTGTCTGGTAGTATCGCTCCAAATCCACTGTGTAGGGGCTGAAAGAGTCCAAGACAGGGCTGAGGTTTGCACACTGATTGCAGGCAGTCTGGCAAGGTAACAACTGTGGCAGCAAAGTCCAACATCTGTTATTATGGATCTTAAAGCTTTGAAAGGGAACTTCTTAGACTTTCTGTAGCCCTACTAGATGAGATGATGCCCCTAACTGGGTTTTGGGAAACTGAGACAAGTGCACTTGGCCACTCAGCAACCTCTCTAATGACACTGCTAAGAGTAACCCATCTGGAAGTGCTCTGGCTTTGACTCTGGGGGACTAAGAGCAGTATTCAGCCCAGCAGGGCTTCACTGAAATGCCTTTGCTGCAGTAAGATGGAAATCAGTCTGTTTAAGCTCCTGCATCTCCTGTCTTCCTGAAAATGCTGAGAATTGCTTGGGAAGAGTCTATGTACAAGGACCTCCCAAGCTTACTAAAAACCAGAGACAGGGCCTTCATCTGCTTGTCACAGTGCCTGTTCAGTGCATAGATAAGCTCTAAATTCCCTCTGAGGGTGGCCTTACCACAAAAAACACTCTTCAGGGAAATGAAACAACCCCTGGCCAGCCAGAAACTGGCTTCTTGCTCTGCACATAGCTATCTCCTCAAAGCTGCCAAAACTCCCAGTAAAGCTTGCAAAGATATTTTTAAGCCTCGTTCAGCCCTGTTAATTCCTGCAGAATTGCCTTTAATACCCCTCAAAGCTTATCTAAACCCCTAGAACTCTGGCTCAATTAAACAGCACCCAAGCCTGTGGCTCTATTGGATTTACTCAGTGGTGAAGCAGTGCCCCTGCTCTGCTGCCATTTACTTAACAGGGACTTGCCCTGGAAATGACTCTTCCAACTGCCCTTTGAGGACATGATCTACAGGAGGGGTGGCATTGATTAGGAGATGTGTGGGAGAGGATAAAAGGTGCATCATGCCAGCTCCAGACCCGGGAGCCAGCCCAGCACCAGCACTCTAGTCTTGCTGTGTGCAAGAAAGAGCTTTTGGCATTGCAGAGTGCCTCCATTCAGGTATGGATGTAACTGGATCAACTCCAGGGAGTCAACTGAAAGGTGGTGACAGGGGTGTTGGAGCTTGGCAGAGCAGCCATCAGGGGCTTGCAGGTACCTGCCCTCCTCCTAGCATTCAGAGGGAGGGAGGTGGTGGGAAAAGGCAGATAGGTAGGAAAACAGGTATGGAAATTCCAGTCTCAAAGAGGCTGATGGACACCAGATATTTCAGCCATTGTTCCAACATTCCTACATCTGGCAAGCTGGCTGGCCAGGAAACTGGGTGCTGCGAAATCCCATTTGATCACAATAGTCCTCTTTGCCTTAAAATCCAGCGATCTGAGAAAACTAACACTTTGGAACCATCTCTTGCTCTGAGCCTGAGAAGGATCTAGCATCTCAAAATGTGGCAGCTCCAATAGCTTTCCTTGGGGTTTAGGTGGGACTACAAATGCTATACCAATAATCACCACCAACTGCTGAATGGGACTCAGCTCTCAGAGTATGGATGAATGCAGAAAAGGTCACACATTAATGACATGCTGAACTCAGAAAGCCTGAGCTCTTATTCTCAGGGGGGTTTTGTTGGCTCTTATCAATCAGAGAGGTTCCCAAGTGCTGGCTGAGGGTTTAAGAACAGTCCTGCAGGACTCGAATGGCAAACTGTCACAGCTCACTGTCCTGGCCATGTGCGCCTGAGCAGGACTTGTGGTGGCATTTAGGATCAGGGAGCACTTAGAGAAGACCAGGGCTTTTTAATGGATTTCCTTATCTCCTGAAGGGACAGACTTGCCCAAGCTGCAGAGACACTTCTGCTGCCCGCACAGACTCACATGCTGAAGTTCTCAGGGAGGAAGCAGCGGTTCCTGAGCAAACCTGCCCACAGCTGGACTCCCACAATGCCAAAGATGAAGAAGACGAAGAAGCAGAGGAGGAGGACGTTCCCCAACATGGGCAGCGTGTCCAAAAGAAGCGTCACCAGGATGCGCATACCTGAAGCAAAAAGTCCACGCTGAGTTTTCTTATTCCAGTTATGTCCTCCTGAACTTTCCCTTTCCATTCATATTTTAGCTTGCGCTGCCTCCCCAACCACCATCCTTGTCAGCCCCACATGGATTCAAACACCTGCAGCTCCCTGGCCCCAACAAAGACCCTGGGAAATCCCCCTTCCTCCGTACCTTGCTCTTGGGCACACAACCAACATTCCCTGCTCCCCTCCCTTCACTCCCTATTTCAAGTCCTCTCCTCCTAAAGCTCTCTAGCAATTACATGACTCCTTTCTTCCCTGAGACCAAACTCTGACATTCTCCCTTGCTCAGGCATATTTGTTTCCCCACTCGGTATATATTAAAATTCTCTTTCCTCCCTAATTCCGCTCATCTGCCCTAAATCCCCACTCTTCCTTAAAATACAAGACTCTCTCTGGCAGTTAATTCTCGCAAGTTCAGGAACAGCCAGTTCTGTAACAAAGACAAATTGAGGGTGACTTCGACTTGACATTTACACACAAAAAACCTGATTTCATCTGACGTCTCTGTAATATTCTGCTCATCTCTCGCTCTCCTCCTTTCCCCATCTTCTGCATTCTCTCACTCGCTTATATTGATTTTCATTTAAAGAAACCTTTACTGTTGCACCCTTTACTTGGATACTTCAACAAGAGTTCTTCTCCTTGCCTGATGCTGTCACCTCCTCTATCAGGGTGTTTCTTCTACTCATCTACTAGGAAACAACCACCTCGCATCAACTCCTAATTAACTGAAATGACTTTCTGTGGTTACTGCATTTATCATCACACAAACCTCTTTTTTTTTTCTCCACCTTACATTTCTATCCCATTGTAACTGCACTGCAGAGAAGCCAAGATAAATTACCCAGGGCTTCAAAATACATTAAGTGAATTACATCCCCAGTTAGACAGTGGTGGATGAATTCAGCCATCCATCAGGTCAGCAGCGGGGATAAAAAAAACCCATTGCAAACAGGATTCTGAAGCTACCGTAATGATTGGAACAGCAGCAGCAGCAAAGCCAGATTAAGTTCAGAGTCAAGGCCAGAAAAATGAATACAGCCCAGGCACCTCCAGCACCAGCAGTCAGAACTGAAGCTGACCAGCGTTCATCAAGTCATTGGGCTAGTTTGGATAGGGGAGTTTGGACTTGGATTTAATTTGGCTAAAACAATGCTGGATTAGATACCCAGGATTGTAGGATTAGGAAAAGGTTGTTTCTGATGCAGTTGTACTTAATACACCTGATCCATACAGCATCTGAGAGGGACTGGCCAGCACCTCTTGGTGCTCCAGGCTTTGCCCAGCACTGCACGGCAGGAATGGCTCCCTGGGAAGTTTGATTGGGTTTGGAATGGGCAATGCCTCTCAGTACAAAGGGTTGGGTTACCATCACCTGCTGCCATGCAGGAGCAGGCAATACCATTAACAACAAGACTTCCTCACCCCCATTTCTCCAGGTATTTATCTATGCCACATATATATATTTATATATACATACTCCAGGTATATCTACCCCATAAAGGATGGGGTAGCTTAGGGAGGGTGGAAGATGCATGGCTCAGAACCCTCTGCCCCTGCTGCCTTGGCTCAGTCAATCCCTATCACCTGCAGCCCAGTCAATCCTTCACCTTAGCAGCCTCTTGAAACCCTCTTCAGATGAGAAAGAAAGGTGTCTGAAGACAGTGTTGGATATCTTACTGACTGAAGGCTCATCTCTGCTGCCGCAGGTGTCAAAAGGGATACTACTTAAAGCCGAAAAGTGACAGGCACCGGAAACCAGAGCATGGTGGTAGGACCTGACACTACCATGCTTGCGTGAACCTTTGAGTTACAATATAAGATTGCATCTTCCATCTTTAGGGCACAGATACAAAGAACTTGCACGAACTGGGAAAAATAAGGATCTGACTTACTGGGGACCCTGTTAATGGCCCTGAGTGGCCGCAGGACACGGACGGTGCGGACCGCTGAGAAGCTGACATTCTGCAGGTCCAGGGAATACTCCAGCATCCTGTGGGAGACGCAAATGCGGAGGAGCATGGAGAAATGTTAGATTATCAAACATTATAAATCAAACATTATATGCCAGCCGCTCACAGGGGGACTTGTTACTGCATCTCTCCCACCAGGAAAGTTTGCCAGAGGAATTAATTAAGGGTTGTTTGCGTATCAAATAAAGTCAATGAGCAAGAATATGACACACCAGCTCACACAGACACAGATTTTCCCTCTCTGTCATTTGCTTTGGTTACTGTGTTTTGCACAGGTCCAGGGCAAAAGCTTCTGAAAGTGGCTGCACACTTCAGGGGGTGTGCAATTTCCAGACAGCCCCATTTTCAACAATTGCACAGATTCCTTAATGCATGTGGGTTTGCTGTGTTGAGCACCACCACAGCCCTGAAAAGAAGAAGGGAGCATGTCTTGGTGCAGACCCTTTCCATGGGGCATGGGAGGTTTGCAGCACAGGACATGGAGCCATGCCGACTCTGTCCAGCAGAGACCATTGGCAAGTGGGACACAAAACAAAACTGATGACACTTTTAGATAATAAATGGAACAAACATGGACCAAGGAACCTTCCAGTGTTCCTACACTGTGCCTGACGCGGTCATTTCACAGCTCAGGACACTGAGGTGCAACCTGCACATGACTTAGTCTGAGGATGCACATGGACTGCTGCAAGCTTGGGGTGCCCCAGCACTGTCTCACTCTGCTCATGGCACAGCCGGGTTCCTGCTGCCAAAGGCAACCACAGGATATGAATCTCTTCCGAAAATCACCAAGTTCCATCTCAAAGCTGGTTGAGTGGTTCCCTCCCTCCAACTTTGATGGTTAGAAGCCTAACTTCCAACCCTAATTTACTAAGGACAAGCCATAGCCATTTGTTCCTATGGCAGTGCTGTCTTTTAAGTAGCTTCTAGTTTATTCTCTAATTCTGTAGATGTTTTATCCTTGGTATTTACCCACCCAATGTACTTAGAGAGGACAAATCACGTCTTCTCTCAGCCTTGATTTTGCAAAGCCAAACAAACAAAACAAGCTCTTCCAGCCCCATCCTGTAGACAGACACTCTGCTTCTCAGTCACAAACTTTCTTGACACCTGCCCTAGCCTGAATTAATCTTACCTGATTAGGCATCAGGCTTCTGGAGGAGACTTTGCTGGTGCCTTGCACTAAGGCATCAGTGCTGCCCACTCTCTCCCTGCTGGAAATCCCACAGGATTCATCAGGGAATGTGTTAGCTTTGGCATGGCCGCAGCACAATGGAGGTTTCTTTCTGCTCTTGCTGTGATCAGCCAAACCTGCTCTCCTCACTCGTGGCCATCAGCAGGTAAGGAGCACTCAGGTAGAGAAGGCTTGCTCTTTCTAACCCCCAAATACATGACTCCACGCTTGATGAGGTGACACTTCATCTGATTTCTCTTGATAGGCTCTAATGAGGGTGACGACGCTCAAACCGTATCCAAGATCAAAATAACCTCAACATATTCCTCTGTGTTTAGCTGACAACCGCAGCTGAGGGAAAGTCCCAGAAGATGAATGTTGGATGCTAAATGTTTGTTCTTATCCTCTGACCACAGACAAAGGCAACATGTCCACAAAAGCCTATCTGATTCCAGTGACAAAACCAGCCCCTTCCTCAATGTATAGGACTTACCATATGGTGTGAGCTTTAGCTAAGGTAGGAGATGGACAGTAATTCTCCTGTGATTTAGTGGTTCTGAAGTTTCACTCTTGTTGGAAAAGATTTTGGCATGGTTTGCAGCTTTTGAGTAAAAAGCCCATGTCAAACATACAGCTTTTCTTCCATCCATTACTAAAAACAGAAGCTACCAGCAAAATTCAGAGCAGCAGATGGTTATCTGCACCAAGACAAATCATCTTCTGATTAATGACAGCTCTAGACTCACTCCCGGAGATACATGTGCTTGTAAACTGCGAAGGGTACTGCTGTAAAATGCATTTTGGTTGAACATATTGAACAACAATTATAAATCAAAATTCAAAAACCCAACCAAACAACTCAGTAACTTGAACACTAAGAACCAGGAGGTGCCCTCCTACCTCTGCTGCTGGTCACTGCTACTGGTGTTACAGCACCACAAGCTCAACCCAGACCTAGACTACAGGATCCACACATTGCTAATAACTAACAGCTCGAGAGCCTTGAGAGAAGACATTATCGGGGGAAACAAAAAGGGGGTTAAAATCAGTCACTAAAGAGCAAACCCAGTGAGAATCCCACCACTTCCCAGCTCGAAGGTCGCTTCCCAAGGCAAGGGGATGCATGGGAGGAATTAATCTATGTCCCTGGCAAGAGAAGATACCCAGAGAGAGTGAGTGTCAGGATGTCACCAAGTGGCAAGGCGACGTGCACTTACCAGCATATATAACATCTACATGTTGGAACTCTGCAGTGTAAAAAGCCCCCGATGGATCTTCAACTCAAATGTCATTTCTGTTCAAACAGGAAAGCACGACGCCTGTCAGCGCCTTTGCCACACACCCGGGTGCCCAGACAAGTTAAAGGCTCAGGAAAACACTCAGAATTAAATAGGATGGATTGATAGGAAATGCTGAGACTCGTCAGAGCGATCAGCAACCCCCGATCGCTGGAGTTATTCAGGAGGAAAGCGGAAATATTTAGGGCTTTCTAAGAATAAAAGCAGAGCATCTGCAAAGGCAGACGTACAACGGGCTGGTGGTGGGATGCAGAGAGAGCGCTGATGCAAACCTTTGGCAAAAACTCCTCCTAGAAGGAAAACTCCTAGGTCGCAGCAGACAGACACGAGGGATGGCTCAGGATGGATGGGGCAGCTGAAATGCACTCCTGTTCTGCCTGGAGACAGAGAGACTCAGAGCACTCTGGGGTTTCTTTCATATCAAACCCTCATCTTTGCGAATGATCTCCTAAGCCCTGCCTGCAGTGAAAGGCTCACATAAGGTGATGCTCAGAAGCATCACAGGAGGGGCTTTCTCCCCCAGCAAAGCCCTTCGTACACCTACCCAGCCCCTCTCTGACCTGAGCTCTACTCCCATCCCCAGGATCACTCCTGCTCAAGAAGCAGAGGATGGTACAAAGACCCATCAGAGTCCTGGAGGTTGTGCTGAGGGCACTTAGCAAGGAAAGCTTGAACTCTCCCCACTCATACCTGGGTGCTGGGGATGCTTTACAGCCATGAGATGTACTCAAGGTCACACAAGGAATGTGGAGCAATGCCTGCAGGCAGAGAAGCATCCCTGAGAGCTGCCCACCCCTCTTTCCACAGAGGCAAAGAGCTGCCACTCATTGCCAGCAAGAGATAGGCTCAGATTTATTCAGTGTTAAAAGGTTACCAAAACTGGGCATAGAGACACCCTTTATCTGCAAAGTGCAGTTATCAGTGGGTGATATTAAGCCACTGGTGCTGGAAAAGACAAGGGAATATTATTCAGGCAGCACAGACTCTTCAGAAAGCTGGAATGAGGTTTCCTCCCAGTCCTCACAGGCTTTGCTGCGCTCCGCTTTTGCTCAGGAGCTGCTTTTTAAGCCTCACAAGTCTCACCGCATTCGTGGGTGTTGATTAACTTTAAACACTCATTTTGATCAAGCTGAACAGAATGAAAGGAACTGGAGGGAGCATGAACCCCACAGCCTGCTGGATCCAGCAGCACCGCTTGTCCCAGCCAGGACACTTGACTAATGAGGCTTTTGAAGCAGCAGCAAGTTCAGCTGAAGAACTGAGAGAAACTTGAGTGTTTTCTCTCCAAAAGGTCCTAAAACTTGAAAAAGATGAGGCTTTTCACAGGTGGGTTTGAGCCAGCCCAGCTGCAGGGGAGGCTGCTGAGGGTTTTCTTTTACCCAGCAGGTTTCTGTGAGTCAGGGATGTGGCTTGCTCAGGATGCTGTGCTTTGAAAGCTCCTGCAAGGAGCAGGAAGCATCTCCAGCTGCGGGGTTTGCTGGTCCCTGGGTCTCTGCTGCTCTTCATCCTCCTAAAAGCCGCTTAAAGCATCAAATTCCAAAAGTTAGCCCTAGATTTTGAACCCCAAAGGTTTGCTATTATGAGCATCAACTTGATGTGCTTTTGCCACTTCTGCTTGGAGCAAAGGGCACCCAATTCAGGATGTAGTGGGGACCCTTGAGGAGGCTCCCAGCTCTCAGAACACTCACATCAATCCCAGAAAGCCCAGCTGGCTCCTGGGAGAGGGTTTGGTGCAGCTTTCACTGCAGCTCAGAGGGGCTGTGGCTGTGATTGCACATTGGGTAATTGTGTGTGCAAATCAGCCACTTACATGGGCAATTACCCCCCAGCGCAGAGGGCACATCTCCAAGGTGCTGCTCTTCAGTGCGAGAGGGATCAATACAGGCAGAGGGGATGAGAAAGCAACATTCAGCTCTGCCCTTCTCTTACTTTTAAGGATGAAGTGACTAATACCTGGGGAAAGAACAGCCTTTGCAGTCACAGCAGGAGATTGCAGCAGGGACTTCCCATAAGCAGTCCCATGCCAGTCCTTTCTTCCACGTTTGAACCAGGGAGCTGAAGCAGCCCCTTGATCAGCCTGGTACGGATAAGTGGTGTTCAGAGGAGCCTTGCCTGCGTGGGAAGTGAACTGGCACTGAGAGGAGGCCACGTGCTGGAAGCTTCACCCAAAGCACCCAGCAGGCACCTTTGCTCTGGGGCTGCTGCAGCCACATGAGACCAGTCTGAAGCATCATCCTTATCCCAGTTCCCAAGCGAAAGAGCTCTTCAGAAGCCATGCGGGTTTAGATGCAGCAGAGATGGACTGTGCCATCCCTTTCTCTCTACGAATACAGCAAGGCTTCCTGCAGCATATTTGATCCCTGAAATTCAGCACTCAAAACCAGGAGGGAGCAAGACATCCTTAAGGGTTGTTTATGAAGGGTTCAGTAGAGCTAACTCTTTAATATAGCCTTCAACAGAGGGAGGAAAAAATGATAACAAACATTAGAAGTGTTCAGGAAGCAAAGAGAAAAAGCAGCGGTGTCTGTTTCTGCAGGCAGCAGCCTGCCAACCACCTCCAGCCCCAGCTCGGCTCAAATTGTAAGCAAAATATACCACAAGTGCTTCCTACAAAGTCTTTTAAGAGGCCCATTACCATTACAATGAGCAAAGCACAAACAGGGCTCCACAGACTTGGCCAAACAACTGAGTGATCCCAGAGTAGCACCAGACCTGCACAACCCAAACGGGATGATGCACAGCCCTACTTGGAGAGAGCAGAAACATAGGCATGGATCCAGAGCCCTGCTTGACCCTAAAGAAGGCAGAGAAGAACCCTGTAAGCTCTTACAGCACCAAATTATCCCCTGACTTCAAGCCTTTCTCATGGGAAAACAATTAACCATTGGTGTTTTTGTTGTTTTGGGGTGTTTTTGATGAGGATGGTTTAAAGCACAATTTAAACCTCAGGGATGCACAGGTTCTTATCTGACCAAAGTCAAAACAAGCTGATCCTGCAGCAAAGTAGCTGGGGATGGAGACGGCTCCAGCTGAGGAACAGGTAGGTCTCAATTTGTTGCTCCCTCTCCCCATAGACTGAAGAGGTCCCTGTGCCCTGCCCTCCGGAGGGTGCTGGGTCCTGAAATGACAAGCCAGGGCACACTTCCAACCCATAGCTCCAGTTCACTAACCCAAGCCTCAGTCAGCACTAAACTGCAATCACTTCTGCATATTTTTGGATGTAAACAAGTGTCTATCTTTGATACATCTCCATCTTATGCTGGGAAAGGTCAAAATCGTGTTGAATCGTCTTTAGAGGGCAAGAGCTGGCTCGCACCGCCTGCTCACCTTCAAGTGTGCTCTGTAAAGTGAGCTCCCCGAATCCTCTCCTTTAAAATAACACAGCATAATTATGCCATTCATCGCTTTTTTCCCTTTCCTTTTCCCCATGCAACTCCGCAACCTACAGCCAAAGCCATGTTTCACTAAGCTGAGTTTTGATAATACAGCACTATTCTCAACTCCAGCAAGTTTTACTGTAATTACAGAGATGTGTTGCAGACATTACACACTCTACAATTATCGCTAATTGCATTACATTGTCACAAAGAAGTCATTTACTCTCCATGAGCTCATGAGATTGGTCTGGACAGTTTAACTGAGCTGAGAAGTATTTAATGGCATGACACAAAAGTGGCCGGCAGTGCAGCATGAGCAAGCACAGCACCTGAGCGGCTCTCCCTGCCCTCTGCAAGTGGCAGATTCAGGGCAAACACACATAAAAAAGGGTTTCTCTGCAAGGTTAACCTCTGCCAGGTCCAGAAACTACAAAGAATGGGGTGGATGAAATGCTAGAAGGTTTTTTGGAAGCCCTTCCTTAGACCAGTAATGGTTGGGAAGGGTTTCTGTGGATGATGTGCCCATGGGAGCATGCAGCACATCCTACACATCCCCCACCGTGACATGCCTTCCCCACCCAATATCACACACACAGGGTTCGCCTCTTCTCCTCTTCCCTTACCATCAATTTCTGCATCCCAAGGGAAGGGAAACATCAGGGAAAGCAGGAGAGCAGGAGCCCAGGACCTGCTTCTTTCTTCCTATGGCTTGCACAAAAATGGGAGGGAAAAAATGGGAAGGCAGAAGCAGAGCTACTTCATTGCGGTCTCCAGGGCCTCATGGAAGCATCATTTTCAAGGTCTCTTCCCTTGTCATTTCACTGGAGAACCTGGCTGAAGCCCTTACACAAGGCCTACATAAAACCACAATGCACTTCATCAGTTATTCAGCAGGATTGTCCTGGCATATGCTCTCCTTCAGGGTAATTTGCTCTGTGTAGGAACTGCAGAGCTGCACTCATGCTAAGGGAGGTATTTCCCTCTGTCTGGCTGGGATTTGCCCAGGAGTGTTTTTTTTTTCTTATTCTTAAGGTGTTTTTTACCTACATCTTCTGTCTAGTAAAGGGCTTGGGTCCCTTTTATTTTCCCCTCTGCTACAGCAGTGATCCATTCCTGCAGCCCCCTTGACTTTTCCTGTCCTTTGGCACTGCTGGGGATGGCTGAGGGGGGCTCCATGATGGCAGCAATGCTCCGAGTAGGATGCAGCACTCCAGGATGAATGGGTGAGGGCTGGAGGAGAACACAAGGGCATGAAAAGGAGCAGAGAAAGTGAGCGTAGGGGGAGGAGAGGCTCCGCTTTGTATTTAAATCCAGTTCGATCCTTTGCCGGCTGAATTGGTTTTGACGGGGCCCAGATGGGAACAGTTCATGCACATGAAGGAAAGAGCCATCATTTAGTGAGAGGCAAAGCCAACATGGCAGGAGTCACAGAAGGGGTCAAGCTACAAGGCTGCAAAACCCTTGCAACAAATAAATGCCTCTGTGCACTCCCAGGGATGTGAGAAGAATAGAGGGTACAATATCCATGCTCTGAATGGGAAAGAGGTGGCTCTCACACATCCAAATACTCACCCATGTGCAGGAGGTGATTTGATGATTGCTTAAGAAAAGTGCGGCTATATTTGAAATAAGAATTGGGGTTGTTTCTGCTATGCCCCTCTAGATCGAGGTACCATCATGGGGGGGGGATGTCTATAGAAACACATCAAGGATAAACTCCAGCTCCAAAGTCTTTGCAAGCTCAACAGACATGGCCAGGGAGGGGAATGCCAGCAGCACCAAGCATCATGCCCCCCTGACCTCCTCATGTGGATGCCTGGTCTTGCTTGGGTCTGGTTCCTCATCGCACCTAATTCTAGTGTAAGAAATAATAAAGAACTAAAGAATACACCAGGTGGCTTCAGCAGGCTCCAGCCCTTGGCCATGCTGATGATGTTTACAACCCTACCAATTGGACACAGGGTCCCACCTTGTCTAGTGCTCTATCACTGCAGCCCCTAAGGATGCTCAGACACTTGAGGAGGAAAGTCTGAACCTTCTCCTAAGGGCTGGAAAAGCTGGAAAGCAGCTTTCTGCAGAAGATGGGTTCCAGGAACAGTTACAGCTCCTGGCCTTTCTGTTCTCCATCTCTGCCTCCAGTCTGTGGCTTGAGCTTCACTACGTCTTTTGGTCTCTGTAGCACCCCATGGCAATGAGTTTTCCCAGGCCAAGGATGCACTGAGAGACCTTCCACTTCCATACAGGTTTTACTGGTTCACTGCTTTGGCTCTCCCAGATGTCTGCCATGACCTTACGGGGCCCACAATGGACCTTAAACATACCCCAAAGTGTTGCCCCTTCTTGGGGCACACCAAATCCATGCCAGGTAAACAGCCCAACCAGGAGGGCCCCCTGCTCCTTTCCAGGAAAAGCCAGTAAATTCCATCTCTAAACTCTATCAGAAGATGAAAACCCCACTGTTTTCCCAAAGGAAAGGCGGGGAGGAAAGCGAGGGCTGGCGAGAGATTCATGTGTCAAAGAAACTCAGCTCTCTGGCTGAGGGCCAGGGACTTTTCATGTGGATTTCCAGCCTCCGCCAGGAGACTCTCGGGTGCTCAAAGATCCCTTAATTCAAACCAGGTTCCTCTGAAAGGAAAACACTCAAAAAGGCAAAACTTGGTCGCTTTCCCTCAAGAAAAGAAGCATAATAATGAGGGCAATCGTGCACACTGCAGTGAACTATCCTCCTGGCATGCCGCTCCATGCTCCCAGCCGCCCTCTCCTCCACCACCTCGCCTGATGGAAACCACAACCACCACTGGGGCTGGAGGGAGAAGAGCCAAGCCCAGGGCCTAGCGAGGAGCCCCAGGGCACGGGCTGGCCACAGGCCACCACAAACAGCTTTTGCCACCCTGCCCTGCTCTCTCCATGAGCTGAGCATCAGCTCTCCCACAAGCTATGGAGAGGACCAGAGGGACTGCTGTGATTCAGATGATTACCAAGATGGACAACACCAACAGCACCAATGCCCAGAAAGCTCCAATCTTCAGGGCTGCAAACCTTCCCTCAAATCCACTACATGCCAAGTATTCCACAAAGAACAAAAGAGGAGCAGGAAGAGGGAGACCCATTGCACCAGGCTTACCCCGCGATGACGATGAAGAAGTCCAGGCGATTCCACGTGTCTCCCAGGTAACATTTCTTCCCAAAAATCCCCAGTGCGATCATCTTAACGATCATTTCCACAGCAAAGAAGGCAAAGATGAAATCGTCAAAGCTCTGCAAAAGAAAGGAAGGGAGGAGGGATGCTCCTGCATCACTGCATGCACAGCACTAGGGCAGGGGAGAAGAAACCTGAGTCCAGCAAGTTCTCCTCTTGCACCACCAAGAGCTAAAATCCCTGAGCAGAGGCAGCTCTGAGAGCAGCCAAACGTCCTCCCCCAACCCAAGACTGGCTAACAGCACACATAGTGCTTGGATAAAGGGACAGGTATATTCTGGGCTCAGTATGGATGGTTAACCCTCCCCAAGCACTCTAAACAAAGCTTGATTATATCAGGGCTGGCACAGGGGCTTTGCCTTATGACACACATGCATTAATACAGAATCATAGAATGGTTTGGGTTGGAAAGGACTTCAAGATCACCCAGTGCCAGCCCCCTGCCATGAGCAGGGACACCTCACATCAGACCACGTCACCCAAGACTCCGTCCACCCTGGCCTTGAACACCCCCAGGGATGGAGCATTTAGCACTTCTCTGGGCAGCCTGTGCCAGTGCCTCACCACCCTCACAGTGAAGAACTTCTTCCTTAAATCCAAGCAACAAAACCATCATTCTTTAAGTGCTGGTGTGACACCAGCGCAGGCAGGACCTAAGCATCCTGAGGCCACCCCGTCCACACCATGCTTGGTACCTGGAGGATCCTGCAGCGTGGCGAGTCGCAGGCGATGTCCTCGCAGGGGTGGAACATGCCCAGTGTCACGCAGTTGAGCAGGATCACCAGCATGCTCACCCTCTCGAACCACCTGCACAGCGCCCATCAAGGAAGCAACAGACCTGGACAAGCATCCGTGAACAGCCAGCACTGCATCAGAAGGGTCATTCTGGTCTTTATTCAAGGCACACACCAGCTCCTCGAGGTCAGACTTTGGATTCGCATGGAAAGCTGCCTGCTGTCTAGATACCTGCACAGCAAACTGATGGCATGCTCTCCCCATGCTCACATCGGTGGTTACAGCTAATGTGAAAGCAACTACAGCATGAAAGTTGCATGGCAAGAGTGCTGAGCACTGATGGGATGGATTAAAACATTAAATTAAAAGAACTATGTCAACTTTTAGGAAAAAGAAAGAAAAAAACCCACACCAGACACTTAATTTCCTCTCCTGGCATTTATGGAAAAGCACTCTAACAACATTACAATTTTCTATTAACCATGTTAAAGCTTATCCCAGGAGTGTTTCCCTGAAGTCACTGCTTGAACTTTTCATTCCCAGTCCAAATTAAGACTGTCAAAGCCATTAACTAACTACCCAAAAAAGCCTCTAAGTCTATGAGGGCCAGCAGAGCCCATCCTTACCCTGGCTGCTGCCTCTTGGAGCAATTTTAAAGAGCTGCGCGGACACATTTTGGATGCTGTTACTTTTGAGGCAGAATGAGGTGTGCTGCTGCAGCAAATCCTTATAGGGATGGTTCAAACCTGGTATCCAATTCCTGCATCCTTCTGGGTAGCATTTCTTGCCTATTGCACAGAGATGTCAAACCCAGGAGCTGGTGCAATGTGGTGCTGGGGTTGTCTTCCAGCCTAGCACAGAAAACACCCCATCGACTGCCACAACCCACAGGCAGTCGGGGCCACGCTCCCGCCTGGGTGCAGGCAGCAGCTTCCAGGCTCCAGGAAAATAAGCGTGGCTCTTGCCAGACAAGAGCTTTCGCTGCAACGCGGTAGCGGGTGGTGTTTGGGAGCCCGTGCTGTAGCGTTATCAGGCTGGGGAAGAAGAAGGTGAGGATGAATCAGCAGGTGCCACCCTGCCGGGTGCACAGGGCTGAAGCTGCCAGCTCCTGCCACCCATCCTGGGTGAATTCCTGGGAAATCACATGGGGCTGAGTCATGGTTTCATTGTCAGCAATCTGGATGTCTTAATCGGAAGAAATGTTTACAGGATATCGGGATAGACATTCCAGCAGTCAGGTTGGAATATTTAGCCCAAATATAGTCCTGTGGGGGCAGGCACGGAGGGCAGCTGGAGGAGGGGGCAGCATCCAGTCGGGATCCACAGGCATTCCCCAGCATAGGGGGCTGGAAATCATCCCTCTGCAAAGCCAGCCTCATCCACAGCTCCACACTGCAAAGCCCTTCAGAACATAAAGAACAGGTGAAAAAAGCCCTGTGAGATCCCAAACGGTGACAGAACGAACACGCTCTGCAAGGGCTGTGCGAGATACTCAGCAGGGAAGGGAGGAGGCTCAGGAGTAGCTCATTTGGTTGGGTCAAAACCTGCAGAGAGAGATGGGTGCTTCCTCAGACAGGCAAAGCTACTTGCAGAGTCTTTTGTGGTGGTGGACTAGACCCTGCACTAGGGCTGGGTGTCCCCCACAGGCTCCATCTCAGCCGGGCACAAGACCTGGGTGATGTTTTTGCCACAGTGGGCAGCTGGTCTGTGCTGGCTGGAATCCCAAGCAAGCAGAGGTGAGCACACAACCATGATGTGCATCTGTTTAAAGCCACTTTGATCTCATCGCCTCCCTCTCCAAGACCTAGAGCAGCCCTAACACCCACCCAGGGCAGATGAGTAGATCCAAGCTCACTGCAGCCCCACATCAGGCTCAAAGGGCTGAGCCCCTCAATGACATTAGCATGCTGGCACCAGTGACTAATTGCAAGCAAAGCCCTGAGAGCAGTCTTTTAGAAGAAGGCAGGAGAGTGCAGCCCCCAGGATGCCACAACCTGCGGGGTGATGTGCAGCCGGGAGGCAGATGTGGGGATCAGCACCAGATGTGCACCCACCAAAGGGTCTCTGCAGTGCACACACGTAGCATCAGTCCTAATCTATTCAAACACCCACTGCCCAGAGCCCCAGCACTCCCAGTTCTGTCCCCAGCGAGGCAATGCCAAGTGCCCCCCTCATCCCATTCCATCTCCTCAGCTCTGCCTATGCCACCAGCCCAGGGCTGGTTCCTGCCCTCCCACATTCCAGCTCCCCTTGCAGTAACAAACCTCCTGCAGGCAGGAAAACAGCCTGTGGGGAAGGAGAGGGACCCAGAGAGCAGGAGGGGGGTTTATTTGCTGCTGGCAGGTTTCTTTTCCTCAGCTTTAACCGCAGACCCACTTATCGGCATATCGTTCCCTCGAGCAAATACATTTCAGTCCAATATATCACATCACCCTGATTAAATATTCCCGGGACAGGGACCCCAGCAGTGCCGAGGGCGGTATGTTAATGTGCAGCCGATACATCAGAGGGTTGGGGAGGGGGAAGGATATTTTTTTGCCTCTTTTTCTTTCCAGCTGAATGAAACTTCAAGCTCTTTCTTCTGCTAATGGGATTTTCAGAGCCACACAAAGTGCTGATGGCTATGGCTTTGTACCGACCCTCCTTTGAGCTGAGAGCCCGACAAAGGGAAACTCTTCAATTAGCAAAAGCAGAAGGTGCTTTATTGAATGCTGCTGCTGCTGCTGTGTGGGCAGTGAAGGGGCAAAAGGGACTTTGGGAAGCACTAGAGACAGCGGCTGGTCCTCGACCAGCAGATAGGGTGAGGAGACGGAAGCAAAGCTCAGGGTGAAGGGCACACTGAGCTGAGCCTACAATCCGTGTTACATGAGATAAATATTTGCTCAGGCTGAGCAGGCAGGATCCGTAGGGCCGATACTTCAAAGAAAGTAATAAAGGGGTTCACGTGCACACAGCAAGTACAGCAGCACACAGCAAGTAATCACCCTGCATGCTCCAACCTTGGGTGTCAGAGCCCCTCTGTTCCAGGGCCACCTGGTCCCTCGTTCTTAAAAGTCCACATTTCTACCATCAGGTTGGTCAAGACAGACAAAGGGCTCATAGATTCTTTTCAACTAAAAGAAATCTGCTTCCGCCACACAGAAAAATCCAATGACGCTTTTGTTGTAACCAGACTCTTAAAATTCACAACATAAAGCACCAAAAAAACCCCAGAAAATACTCAAAAGTCACTCACTTGTTACCAACAGCATCCTCGGCACAGAGCAAGAGCCCTTAGCCCAAGCCATCCCTGTGCTACCTGCCTGCACTCAGCAGAGCCTGACCTTTCATAATGAAGAGGCAAGAGCCCCAGATTCAATTAGCCAGCACTACCCAGCTTAATATAATCAAAAGAGGAAGATATTGCATTACGCTTGCTATGATTTGGTTGCAGAAGTTTAGATCAAATTCACAAGCAAGTGAATTAAATGCAAAGCTGTTGCTCGAGGGCAGCTCCAGCCTAGAGAGGACAATGGGCTCGATGCTCGGTCCACCAGCAGCACAGGCTCTCTGTGCTGAGCTGGAGCACACACTGCTCTTTGGATTGGGGATGGGGACAGGAAGCACCACTATGCTGCAGCATCAGCCATCCCCAAAAATCACGGTCCCTTCCTTGGAGGAACCAGGTGGCCACACCAATGGGTGAGGAGGGCAGAGTTTGGTGATGCTTCACAGGGATGCACACTCTCCTCCAGAGGATCAATACTTGTTTCCTCCCTTGGTGCTCTGCTACTTCCAGGTGGGTTTTGCCATTCCCCCTTTCTTCCTTCCATGAATCCTTCTCTTTCCTCTCCACCTCTTTCCATGACGCTCTCCCCCAGCTCTCCCAAAGCAGTGCCAGTGCCCCAGCAAAGCAGCAGCTCCAATACAATGTGTTGCTGCCCTGCCACTGCTGGAGATGGGGTGGGATCCCCCAGAATCACAGCCAGCATGATGGAGAGCTGGGCTCCATGGGCAACACGGGGACCAGCGCTTGGGCAGGCCTGCAGTAAAACCCAACCACAGAAATGCATCAAACTGCCTGAATCCACCCAGGTAAACCCTTGGCTCTGCTGCCTGTTTCCTTGCCAAGGAGAGGTCAGTCAGACCCACAGGCCATGACCAGGTCCCTCATCAACACCCACAGTCATTCCTTTGTGCTGGGCGAAGCCTTGGCTCGCTGGGGCAGGGGCTGGTATTTGACAAATGTGCCGAAAGCGCTGGCAAAACCTGGGAATTTTTGTTCAAATGTGATGTGAAAATTGGGTTGAAATGACAGCCTTCCCCTGCAGCGTCACCAAGTTCCACCAGCTTAGGAGTGACACTGGGATAAGCTGCAGACGTTAATGAGAGCGGAGTTTTAGGCTTCATTCATATCATCAATTCCAGAAATAGCCCCTTTGACAGGAGCATAATGGGACTTCCAGGGTCTGGCCTTTTGAGGGGGTTGGGGAGGTGGGAGGAGGCAGGGGCTGAAATCCTAAAACATTAATTCAGGCAGTTTGCAAGGAAAGTTGAAAGTCTTCAGAATTAATCTGCCCCATGGATGGAAATAGTAACCCCTTCCCAGCCTCTGACAGCAACGGGCCAACACAAAAAGGTTCATTTCAGAACTGGTTGAAAGGTTACAGGATTCCCATCACAATCCTGGACATTCAATTGGACTTTGATTTTTCCCCAATATTCCATAAACTGTCTCCCAGCTTTTGCTTTTAGCATTTGCAAGAAACTTTTGCATCCCCTTGGATGTTGCATGATAGAGGTGCTCTCAGAGTGTCTTTACCCGATGAATCCATTTCCCCAGCTTGCAGCTGAGCACTTGCAGAGATCTACCTCTGGTGTGATCCTGACACAATCTCTATCCCATGTATTTGGCCTTCCAAGTGCTTTCCCAAGCTTGGTACCTCCCCTCTTTCCAGGGATTACAAGAGTGGGATGAAGCAGGGAAGTTGCGGCAGGTTTGCAGCATCATGGTAGCACACTGGCGGCAAACCTGCTTTTTCCTGATAGGATGGATAACCCACTGCAGGCACAGCAGCCCCAGGCATGCTCATTGCATGCATGTGAAGGAGCATGCACCTCCTGCCCTGCAATCCACAGGAATTCACACCAGGAGAGCTCAATAGCCAGGGCATTCCTGGAAAGCAAAGCCAAGAGACACTCTTCCAGTGGGGCTGTAACAAAAGGGGTTATAGATTCAGCTACTGCTCAGAGAGCATTTCATAGAATCATAGAATAGTCAGGGTTGGAAAGGACCTTAGGATTGCCATGAACAATGCCTGGGCCATCCTGGATCACCTTATCTGGGAGCCTGAGGACACACTGCTGGGAGTTGGGATGACCCACTGAGCCCAGCACATCCCCAGCCACAGGCACTGAGCTGGGAAAAGCCAGGCAGGGAGCATCCCTGCCTCGTCACTGCTCTGCAGGTCTTCAAAATGCTTCCCTCACAGCACAGACAGACCCAGGAGATGATTTTAGTTCGTGAAGCTTCACAATTAAACCTGGGAAACCAAAACAGGGCGATTATTCATGCCAGTGTTTCGGGAAATGTAATCTCTAATTTTCCCTTGCAGATGTTCCAGGGGATGCACCGGCAGCTGCTTCCCTCTGCTCTGCTCCATCCCTGCAGGACCACGGCTACACTACAGCCCCCAAAGGCCCCATAATGCACAATGGTGACTGTAAAGCCCAAAAGTAGAGGCAAAAGGGGATTTTAGGGAGTAATCGTCTTAATCACGTTATCATTTTTCTCTCAAAGACTTAAAAATTGCACTGTCAGTTGCAGGCAGGAGATGTTCTTCTCTGCCTCGGAACGCAGCCACCTCTTAAAGGGGGATGTAGGATTTGCACAGCAACACAGAACGACCCTGCTGAGCCGCCCAGGTGATGAAGAGAAGAATGATGCTGCATTTAGAGGGGATGAAGCCTGATGAAAAAAGATGTTTTGTCATAGAAAAATCCTGACAAGGTTCTTATTTGCCTTACTGTTTCAGAACTGTTTCCCTATAACCTTTTAGATTTGTACTTTAAGGGGTTTTTCCAGCTACCAAAAGGGTTTAAAGCTTTATTGCTTAAAGAGAGAGAGAAAAAAAGAAGATAAAATCCTGCAAGCTGAGTGTCTTGCATAATCTTCAAACTTCAGGAGCTCGAGGTTTTAAGACAAGCCCTGTATATCGCTTGCAACTAGTTCCTGAGCTGGAAGGGCTCGGTCAGCCCAACCATGGGACCAGTGTCTGCAAGGATGGGTGCTCTACAAAGTAAAATGAAATAGAATGTCAAGCAAGAGCACTCTAGGCTGGATTTATTCGGGCTTCTCATCCCCGTCCTTTGTTCCTCATCACGCCTGTCTCAGCATCACAGAACAGAGAGCAAGAAACCAGCTGAGAAATGGACTCGCAGAAAGGGCAGGACAAAGCATGACCCCTGGTGAGAAAGATGAGCCTGGGTTGGAGCCCCATGGTGCTGGAGCTCACCGGCTATTTCACCAACTGATGAGAAACACCAGGAACATGACCCTTATTGCCCAACGTCACCAAAGAAAGAATTGAGGAGAAGCAGGTGAAGCCTCACTCACCCAGACCAAGCCCAACAGAAGCTCCAGCTTCCCCCAACCTCCATCTCCCACTCATTTAGCTCCTTCTGCTGACATTTGGGTGGCTCAGGGATGGGCTCTCCTCCCACTTGCCCACCAAAGCAGGGCTATGGAGGCAGGAGCGTGCCCTGCCACACACGTGCCTGTCCCTGTCCTCCTCCTAGACCCAGCTCACAGCTCAGCCTCCACACCAAGCCATCACTTCCCATGACGGAGCATCCGGAATGTGCTCCCTCCCACCAGCTCACACGTGGCATTAATGAAGATCTTGAGAGTAGTAAAATCCTTCCCAATGGACTCCTTCTCTGCAGGAGGGACCCAGGGTTACCCATTAAAACACAACAAACACGCCAAAGCCGCTACTGGTGCTTGATAATGTATTTAAGACCTTTTCTCCCACCATGCCTTATCAAGCGCAGGGTGGACCGACACTAAATCCCTAAATACATATATTTTCAAACTTACCCACTGTAAACTGTCCCTTAATAGCTCCTGCTCCTAAAGTTCAGTGGAGCAGAAGAGTGGCTGCTCACCAGGGCACATTCACAACACCCTGCAGTGCCAGCCCATCATGATGCACAGCCCCAGCCATGGATCAGGATGCAGGAAAACCCACGGAAACCCAGGTAAATGCTGCAACACAGTCAGAGGCATCTTCCCCTCATACTCATGCACAAAGGCACCTCATGCAGAGTCACCAGAGGCTCTCTCTCACTAAGAGACTCAGGATATTTGGGATACTATAAAGTTTCTACCATCCCTGATTCTGTTTGCTGTATTACTTGAGACAAAAACTGTTATGCAAGGTTTCCTAAACAAGTTGCAGTGAAATCTTTGTAACATCCTACACCAACACATAGTTGGGATATGTCAAGTATTTGTCTTATTTTGTTCCTCCTTTGTCCTTTTTTTAGTCTCCTACTTTTTCCCCCTTGGAAGTACGCTGGTTCCCATGGAAACAGTGATGTTATGGGTATGGACAGAGCTTCAGTGACGTCCACAACTTCAGTATAAAAGCGAATTTATGTAACAGTTGGTGAAATGAAGGAATTGAGGAGGTGATGGATCTTCATGATCACACATGTAGCATCGGTGCTGCTGTGCCAGCAATGCTGCATTGGGCATGCAGGTTCACACCAAAGCAAGAAGGAACAGGGCAGATATGAGAGCCCAGACACATGGGAAGGTGGAGGAAGGCAAAACATACCTAAACACACGTATCTGTTAACATCCTAAACATGCATATCTATATCTATATTTTTATATTCATATATTTCCTTGGAGACCATCTCTCACCCTTCACTGCTGGAGCAGAGGGCAGATGGGGGACCAGGGTATGGACCAAGTCCTTGCTGTCTCCCCAGCCCCAGAAGCTGGCCGGGACGAAGGCCATGGAGCAGCAAACCCTCTCCAGCACCGGCAGGCAATGCCTGTCCCTGAAGCCAGGGAAGGAGATCCGCTCTGAGCCAGGCTACGTCTAACAGGGAAGGGGAGCATCGCCAGGAAGCTCCTGCAGGCTTCAAAGCCTGAGCAACACAGGCACATTTCCTCTTTTTTGCCAGCCTGTGGTTTAAATCCCTTCCTAGGGCAGTGCACATATGGAGGGGATGTCTCTCCTCCTCCTCCTCCTCCTCCATTGGTCCCTGAGGAGGAAGCTCAAACACCTTCCAAAATGAGACATTACCATGCCCAGAGATGCCACATCAACACCCCCCCTTCTCCTCACAGAGGTTTGGCTGACAGGCACCGTACCATCCAGGGCCAACCCCCCCCAAAAATCAGTGCATTAATAAGCCATGGAAGCGACAGGCTGATTACAGCCCTGCTCCATCCCAGGGACATGCTGGTGAGAACAAGCCTGTGCTAATTGTCCTGGCAGCTTCCCCGCTTCTCTTACAATCCCCTACAAGTTCTGGAAAGCCTCAACAGCCTCTCTGCCCCCATCACTGCTGGATTAACCCCCCCTTGTCTAGGAAAACCCTGCACCCATCCCTGCAGAGCCAGAATATTCCCCGTGAAGCTGAACTATTCCCTGACAACATCAGCAGCCCACCCAGTGCAGGCTCTCTGCATCCTCCTTCATCCCCCTCACTGGGGACCACTCTTCCCAGCCCCTCAAGCACCCTGAATTCAAACCCAACTCCAGCCTATTAAATATACACAAGGCAAGTGACTGAAGGATTCATCCATGGCAGGGAATGTCAGCAGCTGCAGTGAGGGACGAGGAATGGGCAGCTCTGCAGGATCAACAGCAGCCACCAATTAACTCAGTGCTTCCCTAATCACCCAAGCAAGCAGGCAGCAGGATGGCACCAAGATGTGGTAACCAAGTGAGGACCACACAACCCAGTGAGCCCGGGGAGAGGTGGCAATTACAGCCATCCTTGTGTTCACTGCGATCCCAGCTGCAGCTGGAGCTTGGGCAGAGAGGGAATTCCCTCTGCTGACTGAGGGCCAGGGGAAACCTCAGAGAGAAGAGCTGTTAGTGAGGAGCTGGGATGCAAGCAAGCTAAACACATCGGCTGCATGTCCATCTGAAATGCATGACCCCTATGCCTATGCCCTCCCCCCAGCCCATTCCAGTCCATCTGCAGATACCCGGGTTAGAGATACTCATGGGTGGAGAGACAGGGAAATCAGGATGTGGGGCAGAAGGGGTGCACCCAAGCAAACCCTCCCACAGCAGTAGAGCACCCCCTGCATCTCCTGCATCCTCTGCAGCATGGCAAAGCCCTCACCCAGGACACTCCACAGCCACCAGACCTACAGAGTCATTACCAAGCCCTCCAGAAGGGTGAGCAGGCGCAGAGACATTTCAAAACCCCTCCCACCAAGCATGAGAATGCATCTCCCACACCAAGACAAACATCTTCCAGGGCCTGAAAGAAGCTCAGACTCTTGAGGTTTGTCCATCTTGCCTACAAATAGGCAGCCTGGGGCTCAGCAGAGGAAAAGGGGAGAGATGGGGCAGATGCTGGTGAGCCCTGTCTGCCTGATTGCAGGATGAACTGAAAGCACCCAGCTCGCAGCACATCTGCACATCTGCAGCATCTGGGTCCTTCTTGTCCCCAGCCAAGTATTTTAACAGCCGAAGGGAATGAGCTCAAAGCCCCTGAAGAAACCTGGCCAAGACTCACAACAAACTCAGAAGACAAATCCAAGGACAATCCCAGCATCATAGAATCATAGAATAGTTAGGGTTGGAAAGGGCCTTAAGACCATCCAGTTCCAAACCCCCTGCCATGGGCAGGGACACCTCCCTGTCCATGTCACCCAAATGGACCAAGACAGGGCAGAAGGGCTGGAGAAACCCATGCCCCACACCTCTCCCTTCCCCTCTACTGCTGCCCTCACCTGAGGACACCAACCAGGGGGGTTCCAAGGAGCTACTCAGGTTTTCCTTAGGCAGTGCTGGGAATAACTTACCATGCAAAGCTTTCCTGAAAAAAACACAGCTTTGGGGTGATTCAAACTACCCACAAATATTTGTGTGTGTTTTCTTACATGGCTTCAAGTGTGGGGGGGGGGAGGGTGGAATTAAATAATTAAAGAAATTATGTTGTCGAAGTCCAAATATGATGTTGATTTTCCAACTGGCCTGTTTCAGTGTTTCACTTGGAAACAGAGCCAACATTTCGTTTCTAAAAAAAACATAAATCAATGCAAAACACAGTATTTTGTTGCAGGTTAAGTACTTAATTAGGCAGAAACCATCTTACACGCTTCAGATTTTGAAATCTATGATTCAAAACCACAAAAGCAGTGTTTTTCAGTGTAAGCACTGCAGAGCTTTCACAATGGGGACAGGCATTAAGGTCATTTTGCAGGTGGAGAAATAGAAGTCGAAGCCATGCTCACCCTCAACCCGCTGCCTTTTTCCCCTGTATGGAAGAGGTTGCTCCTGCTCATGGCGCACAGGGAAGGAGCAGCCAGTTTATGACTGTATCAGGAGGTGATTGAGGAGCCCATCTGCGGGAGATGCTCAAGCCATAAGCTGGTGTGCCTGACTCAGTTCTTGAAGCGCCTACAAGTAACTTTTGTCTGCGTGAACTGAAACATCTTGACACCACGTCAGAAAACCACCGTGACTAAAAGCCATCACGAGCACTGGGTTGATGTGGAACGACTGGGTGCAGCAAGCTGTGGTCCCCAGGGCTAAGCCATCATGGGAGGGAGAGCTGGAGCACTGAGGGTTCCAGTTTGCTTCTCAGTGCCTGGCCATGTGCTTGGTCTCATTGCCCCCTACATGAAAATCCGTGGCTGGGAACTCAGGAATTAGCATCTCAGTGGCAGCGGGAGGAAGAGGCAAGAAGATAGGGTTGGGATGGTGCTTGGTACGCCATACTGCGGAGCTGAGTTCCACCATGGCATTGGCATAGACATGGTAGGAGATGCCACTGCAAAACATCTCCCAGCCTCACATGTCCATACAGCTACAGCCCAACCCAAGACCAGCTTAAAAGCAGGACCCACTCCACACGCTCAAGCCCAAACCCTGGGCTGAGCTCACATGTGATGTCCTACACTTGCCATATCCCACTGCCTACAGCTACTGCCAAAATAAACCCAAAAGCAGATATGAAGGGTAGATGTTCAACCCCAAAAAGCAAGGAGGGGTTTGTGTGATGGAAGTTGTATGAAATAACTCAAGGCCCAGGAAAGACCATAGAAAAAGGGCTCTCCTGTAAAGGTTATGGCGCATCTGATAGAATCTGCTTGCAGGGATGGCACAGCCCCCCTGGTTTCCCTTCCCCATGTGCCTACAAGGTGAGGTGGCAGTGAGGACAGCAGTGCTACCTGCACCCCACGCTGCCAGCCATGGAGAGGGGGCTAGAGCCAGCCAGGTCTGTATCCGTGCATCCCACTCCTATAACACCCTCCTACCCCCTGGGCACCCTGGCTGCTGCTTGAGGCAGCTCAGGCTTGTGCTCTCCATGATCCCAGCATTCCCGTGGGAAACAGGCCAGTCCAGCCTCCCCTCCAGGCAGGGAAAGCCAAGGAGAGGGAGGCTTGGCTGGCAGCAAAGGCAGCTGCCCACCTTCCCAACAGGCAGAGCGGAGGCTCTGAGCTTCCCGGGGGCTTGGGGCATCGCACAGGTTCGGTGCTTTCAGCAGCAGTGACAGCGCGTTGACATCTCCCTGCAGAGATGGGAAGTGAGGGCGGACAGGGGGTGTGCAGCAGGCTGGCTGCCTGGTGGTGACAGGGAAGGGGAGAGGAGGGGACACAGCACCATTGCATGGAGCAGATATTAGCCAGGAACAGTCAACCTGCTCCCAGCATTTGCAGATCCTCCTGGGGATCCCTGCAGCTGATCCATCAAAGGAGCTGCTGCTCCCAAGGATAACATAGAATCATAGAATGGTTTGGGTTGGAAGGGACATGAAGATCATCCAGTTCCAACCCCCTGCCATAGGCAGGGATGCCTCACACTAGACCATGTCACCCAAAGCTCTGTCCAACCTGGCCTTGAACACTGCCAGGGATGGAGCACTTATCACTTCTTTGGACAACCTCTTCCAGGGCCTCACCACCCTCACAGTAAAGAACTTCTTCCTTATATCTAACCTGAATGTCCTCTGTTTCAGTTTGAACCCATCACATAGACAAGATTATCAGGGGGCAGGGGTATATTCAAGCACATGGGGTAGCACCCCTGGAGCTGAGGGGTGCAGAAGATCCAGAGGGGCAGCCGCCCTGGTGCTGCCACCGCCCAGCAGCACCAGCAGGGATCCAGACAGCACCCTCTGCCCAGCATGACTCAAGTAAGAGTCTATTAGACACAAAACACCCCATTTAATTAGCATCAGGCTTCATCAGCAGCTGACAAAAGCCAGGAAGCTCTGAGAGTGGGTAGCACATCATCATCTGACTCTGACCCACGCAGCTCCTCCTGTGCTGGCAGTACTGCCAGTGTGATGCCACCAGAGACAATCCTCAATGAAGAAGGAGCAGGGACTGAGCCACTGCCATCTTCTAGTGCCCATCACCAGTGTCATAACCTGGTGTTTAAAATGGATTTGTTCCATTCATTCATTCCTGCAGAACAAGCCCCGGAAGGCACTAAGCCCCAACTGCCCTGGGAGCTGCTTGTTGCTGGAGAGAAACCAGAAAGCCGCAGCCTTCCAAATCTCATCTTTGCAGGAATGAGGTTGTTTCAGCCTATTTGGGTAGAAATTGTCACTTTGGGGTCCTCCTGCAAGCCCTGCCAGGAGACCTGACCTTCACCACCAGCAACCCCCAGACTAGGACAGAGGTGGGAAGCACACAAGCACCACCCCATGGTAAGCAGCTCTCCCTCATTTCCTCTCCAGACCTTTACTAGACCAAACCTGGACCCAGGCACAGGGTGAGCCCTGCTCCCATGGCCAGATCCAGCCCCACACACTGCTCTGTCCTGGCACAGCCCCAGCCTGCTCTGGAAAAGCCAGGGCATTTGACCGCTTCAGGAGCTTTAAATGAAATGATTCCTAATGGTTTTGATCTCAAAGGCTTAATGAAAAATGCACTGAAACCCCTCAGGTCCCCAATCTCACGCACATCACCCACACTAACTTTGGTTTTGGAAAAGCAGCAAGGACAACCTTCAGCAATCCAAAACCCCCAAAGTTGTTAGTTCCAAGCCCATCCAATCACATCCTCACCGGGAACCCGTATCCAGCACCACTTGCTGCATACACCTCCCATCCCAGCATACCATTACCAGTTCAAGGTGCAAAACTAAGCTCCAACCACCCACAAGGCTTACCAGGCAGGAGAGAGGATGCAATACAAAGCCAGCCCTTTGGTTTGGCACAGCAGAAACACGATGGTCACTCCTAAGATCCAGGTCTGGACTCAAACCTCAGCTTTTTCTTATTTTAGTTTAGTTTTTTGCTCCCCTCCCTGGATGTGACTCATCCTGAGGCGGCATCTCCAGCCAGCGTGCTGCTCCTGATGAGCTGCTATTGATTTACTCCATGTGCGGACAAGCTTATTGGGGAATAAGGGCGCCTTGTTCCTGCTCCAGGATCCGCGTGTCTCCACACATGGAGTTAATCGAGAGAGAGCTCCGTGTGTAAGCAAGCACCTAACGAAGGCACACAGCCCTGGCACCTTCCACATCCCTACCCCAAGGCCTGGGTGATGCTCAGTGGGTGCTATAGGAGTGGTGGGGGTGGGATGATGGCCTTGGGGCAGCACCCTGCTTCCCCAGCCTGGACATAAACATGGGCCCCCCCCAAAGCCTTTCAAAGGGCAGCTCCTCCCAGCCACCCCATGCTATGGCAGTGAGGCTGCAATGGGAGCAAAGCAGGCTTTAAAAATTAATGTGGAACAAAAGAACTTCCACAAAATAAAAACTGCAGTTTCTTTTCCATTAATAACATATTACAAGCCTCCCTAAAGAGGCTCCAGGCTCCAGCTCTTGCCCTTTGCTGTCCTGTCTCCCTCTCCATCACTGCTCCCTCTGCACTTTCCATTTCTGCTATCAGCGCTTCGAAATGGCTGAGAAAGCTCAAAGTTCCCCACCACTGGTAACCCTGATCCCGTGTGATTTCATCATCTGCCCTCTAATGCAAAATGAATGCTCTAATTCTAACTAATAAAGTGAAAAGCAAGAAAGAAGCCGAAAACAAAGCCATCAGGCACGGGACTGAGCTGTGTTTGTCTTCTTCCTAATTCCATTACTGCTTGAAACGAGCTCTAGATATTACTGCTCCCTCATTAACAGCTGCTCCAGTTTCCCTTCAAACCCCGGAGACTGGACCCTAATGAATCTTGCAGCTTGAAGAAGAGGGGTTTTAACCACAATAGCAGCATCACGGACAGAAACTCAGATTAGAGCATCTCGTGGAGCTAATGTTTATCTTGAGGAGACGAGATACTCTGGCCAAGAGGAGGTGCAGGAGTGCGCACACGCACGGAGCCGAGTGGGACACGGATGCTTTCAGGCACTCACAATCCATTTACACCTCATAAAATTCTCATTGCTTTTGCCTGGAACAAGTGCAGTGACCGCACTAACCCTGATTAAAAATGACAGAATATTCTGCAGCAGCCACAGGAGCACTGGGTCCCAGTGCTCCATGGGTCCAGCACACTACAGTAGCACTTGATGCTCAGGAGGGAAGCGCTTGCTTAGAACCAGGGCTGTCAAATGCCTCATTTTATGGTATAGGAGATTTTGGGGTGATTTTGGACTCCTTTGCAACACTGCAAGGTGTAACCAAATCAGGTTCTTCAGGGCTCTGTCCTTCCTCACGTCCCTGTACAGGGCAGTGCTCTCGGATGTCCCCGCTCTTCTCGCTGAGTGCTGAGCTAAGGAAAAAGAGCTCTGGGGCTTCTTAATGAGTATTTTCAAGCCCAGGGAAACCTGCCCAGCACCAAGCCCCTTCCCTCAGCTCAGCACTACGGGCAGAAACACCCCATGGGTATTGCCCACATCACGGAGCCTGGGGCATCACTGCAGGCAGAGGCTGAGAGGTTTCCCTGCCTGCATCCCTGCCACCAATAAGGGGACAGGGATGAGTTCAGCACTTCATTACCCCACATGCATCCAGTGGTGAGGGGCTGGGGACTCCCATCACCTCCCCAAGCCATTGCCAGCCCTGTGCCTTCTCCAACACTCCTGCCTTTGGCTGCACACAGTTGCTCTGACCGTGCTCAAATGCTCCGGGGACAACGAGCGCTGCCAGCAAGTACATTAGCAAGAGCAAAGCAGCTGGGGGCAAGGAGATCAGCTCTGCACATCTTGCCAGGCTGCTTTCCTCCTGCCTTCCCTCTCAGCAACTGTAAATAAGGAGGACTGAGCCGGATTAGAGGTTACTGTCCCAATTCAAGGGTACTTCTGCACGTCCTAATTCATTTTCCCCTGATCTGGCCTTTCCCATTCCATCTGTGATGCAGCCACAATCCCTGCTGCCCTGAGTACCAACGGGCCAGGAGATGCATTTTGAAAACCCCTGGGAGGTGGCATCTCTAAATGACAAGAGAGCAAAAGAGGATGGGTTTCCCATGAGAGCAGGGAGCACCAGGAGGTGCAGGCTGTCCATTCACTCACCTCCACCAGGATGGGTTCCACTTCCCAGCAATGTCCATGGTCCTGCAGCATGAAGGATCATGCTATTGTCTGATCAAAATAGGAAGAGAGGAAAAGAACAGGCACAGGGCCACCATGCAGGAGGTGGAAAGCAAAACACAAAAGCATGGGGTGCCTTTTCCCCATCAGTGCTGGCAAATATTGACCCAGCACACTGCCTGCACCAAGGGTGTCCAGGACTCTGCCAGTGCTTGTGACCAGGCAGGGTGCTGCATGCTGCTGGCACTGCAGTGACCAAAGGAGCCAGATCCATGCTTCATCCCTCCCAAAGTGATGCACGTTTGAGATGGAGGGGTTTTGGGAGCATCTTCCAGCCCTTGACACATGAAGCCCATCTGTCCTTTCCAGAGGGAGGTGATTTTGGAGGGCTACAAGCAGGCATAAACCCAGATAATGCAAAGAAGGCGTAGGTGCCAGGCTTGGGACCAGCCATTGGTCCCAGGAGACATTTACTGCAATTCTCACTCATCCCATTGCACAGACAGACCCTGATCACAAAGGAGGAGTTGGTGTTGTACCATGTAACTAATATTACCAATTGTTCTTGACAAAGCAATGAGCACAAGTGACCTCAGGCCCTTTCAAGAAGGCAAAACACAAAGGCAGGTATTTTTCCCCCTCCTCACATTGCCACCCTGCTGGTATCTCCCCATGGATCCCCACTTCCCCTGCGCTGCAAGCTGCGGGGCTCAGGGAAGCAGATTCCAGCCTGGGCAGGCAATTTGGAAGCAGTTCCCACCTCCTGGTGTGACCCACCAGACCCCATTTGTCCCCAGGTCCAACTTGTTCAGCTCCAGGATCCCAACTAAGCCCACCTAATTGAAAGCTCAACTTCTGCAAGCATCTCACTGCTTACTCCCAGCGAGATTGACCCTGGAGACCCAGCAGAGTGCTCAGCTGAGCGAGAGATAGCGCTTTCCTTTCAAGGGATTTGGGGTTGTGTTTGGGCAGCAGGAGGATGAGGAGCAGAGCAGCACTCTCTCTCTCATCACCCTGAAGCGGCCCACATGCCGCGAAACCCATCCCAGCACAAATTCCCCATCCAAGGAGCTCATGTTCATGCAGGTGTTTTGCTTATCCCATTTTCCCCTTTCCTTTCACCACCTCCACTATTTATTACTAAATAGATTTCAGAGGTTGGGGTGTGATAATGGGGCTGAAAAGCCTGGGTCTGGTTTTGCTTTCCAGACCTAGATGGATCCAGGCCTCCAGCACTTCTGAGGGCACTGAGCCCACTCAGCTAAAACAAAGCTGCCCCAAAGAGAAACTTTTTGTTCTTCTCTTAAACTCAAAGAAATTCAGATTAATTCCCTCACATTCACTTCATCATCTGCTCCTAGACCTTAGCAAGGCTCACGGTGGCAACGCCAAATTAAAGGAAGGATGCTCCCTCTCCAGACCCAGCCACCTTTGCAGACCTATGAAGCCAGCCTTGTTCCAGGTTCTACCCCAGAGACCTGACCAGCGGTCTATTAAAATCAGGTCATTTATTTAGGTGCTTAGATCTGGACTTCAAATGGCTAAAATTAGCTGGGAAAGTTGCACTTTTCTGCCTTTCTCATCCCATGCCTCAGTTTCTAAAACCAGGGAAAGAGAAGAACAATTACTTCTGTCCAACCCTTTCGAAAGCACTTGGAGATCTTCGGATGACAGCGCGATTTGGTACAGACGTATTCATTATTCTTCCCCTCCATGGAGCAGCGTTAAATCTTTCTCCATATAAAGTCATTTTCTAAATTAGGTAAAGACGGTGAGTTTTGCACTGAGCACATGTGGATATTTTTATAAAGATGTTTAAAACTTCTCGTCTGACTTTTCCTTGCCTTGAAGGACAATGTACCGAATTAAACCCTCCTGTGACCCTGTTTCATTTTGCCCTCGAGGACTGATTGGGAAGACTTTGCCAAAAAGTAGCATTAGTGAGTTTACTCCATAGCAGATAACAGATGCCAAAGTTTGGGTTCATGTGCTGCTTGGGTTTAGTGGGAAGAGAGGGGCCGGGGATGCTCTGGAACAGCCCCCAAAGCGTTTATTTAACACATCGCTTTCACTACCTAGAACCAGACAGGTGAGTCCACATGAATCCCACAGGAACTGCTGCCACAGATGGAGCCTCCAGCTCATCGCCATTCCTACCTCGCTTTGCTCACTTACATATGACGCCAAAGCACCATGTACCTGCCAGCTCCGCTCCCCAAAACGTGCACCAGGCAGAACCATCCATGGCAGGTACCAGACTGCTCCCAAGCAGACAGGAGGATGCTCTCCTCCACCCAGGCAGGCAGGACACGTAATTGGGTGCCCCACACCTGCCCTGGGTACAGGGACAGGCGACCCAGAATGCAACCATGCGGTTAAACCTGAAAGGTCTCTCCTAAAGAGAGGAGAGATAAGGGGGCTACAATGCCAGTAGCTATGGAACTAGATTATATGGGATGATATAGATGAGATGGGATAGATCAGCCCTTCCCCTCCAGCACTCCACTGGGAAACATATTCCCTGTGTGGCCCCTGGGATGGAAGCACACTACTCCCACCCTGCCCCAGCTCCAAGGAGCAGGTGCAGAGGAAGCGCAGCCCCCAGCACAGTTCTGCATCAGGGAGACAAGACACAGTTGAGAATGAGGTGAGGAGCTAAAAGCCAGAACAGAAATAAGAAGGGGAAGGTGGCTTTGGGCCCATTGAGTACCAGCTCCAAGCAGGGAAATATCTGCCATCACCCACCAGCCTCACTGGGGGCTGCACAGCCACAGTCTGAAGCATGGCTGGATCCTGAGCCCAGACAGCAAACACAGGAAAGGTCACCCCTGCTCCGGCCCAGCAGCTCGAGCGGAGCTGCCTCTGAGTCAACAGGGACGAGGTTTGAGCCAAACCAAAATAAGACATCGACGGCACAAAACGTGCCTGCACAGGGGGTTGTGGAGGTTTGTGTCTCAGCTGCAAGAGGAGGTCACAGGGGATGCTGTGTCACCAAACAGCTCTGGGCTTTTGGATGGCAAACCAGCCCCTTTGGCTCTCCCCATGCAAAGCTGCTGTGCCAGGAACACGTTCAGCAGAGCCCAGCTCCTAAGAGCTGGACACGGGGAGCATCCTCCTCCCACCCTGCAACCCCTGTCCTAGGGGGTGAGAGGAGCCAGGAACACTCCAGACACCCCCCCCCCCCAGGTGGCTTTGAAGGGGCTCAGGGTGCTGGACCCCATTCTGCCTCCCTCCACTCACCCCTGAAGCACCCAATGGGCACTGTAGAGTTTTCAGGGTTTCCCACAGCATCCCTGCTCCCTCTGGGAACAGGGATGATCCCTATAGACACAAAACAGAACCCAACACACCAGGGGGAAGGGACCCGCAGAGCCCCGAGGGACACAGCACAGGGACATCAGGGATGGAGGATGGCCAGCACTAGCCCTGGCACCAGAACACCAAAGGAAAAGCTTTTTATCCTCTGAAAAAGCTTCCCAAGCTTAAATTTCTGTTATTTTTAACCTCATTGCTGCATTATAAATACCCACCGAGTCCAGCGCTCATCTCCCAAGCCAGCTACTGCGGGTTCTGCTCCAGCCGGGGCAAACTCTGTGGCTTTACTGCTCTGAGAGCTGCTCTGAAGCCTTGGAGAGGAGCCAGAGAAAGGCCTGACCCGCAGGGAGAGGCCGAGGGAACCAGAGCTGCCCCGTGGGGATGCGGGGTCAGGAGGCACCGGGACTGTCCCTAACTGGAGAGGAAGGGATCTCTGGGAATCAGCCACATGCGGGTGGGAGAGTGGGTCTAGCGGGGGGATGTTTCCCGGGAAAGTCGGGCTTCTCCCATGGAAAGCATCCCCAAAACATTCCAGTGCATTTATGTGCACATCTAGGTCCTCTTCACCCAGATTTACCATTATTTCAGCTCCTAGGCTGCCGGCAGCCCAGCTCCCCTGGGATAAAGCCAACACAGAGACAGGGCAGCAGGGCTCCATGTCACCATCACAGCCCCAAGCAGAGCTCCTGGGGGGCAATATGGCACAGAAGAAAACCCATGGGCTCACACCAGATGGGTGAGCAGAGATGATGGGGTAAGCATGAGAGATGCTCACACCTGGGGGCAGTCAAACCCACGCCAGGGGAAGCACTAAGGGGACAGCATCTTCCCCACCACCTACGGCATGCATGCAGCAGCCCCTGCCAGCTCCCAGGAGGGATGGGTAAGGTCACCTTAGCCCTTTGCCACAGCCCTTGCCCCCTCCAGCACCCACAGATGAGGCAAGCAGAGCCCCAGGCAAGGGTCTCAGCTCCCACTGCCATTTTCCTATCCCCTATCTGTGCAGCAAAGGTCACTGCAGCATCCTGAGCAATTGTTCTCACAGTCTGCAAGAAAGAGATTAAAACCTCTCCGTTTGGTGGACGTGAGCAGCAGAGGAATAAAAAGGACCCCAAGAAGAGCTCTTATTCCAGCTGCTCGGAGGCATGAAGCCAGCCCAGCTCCACAGGGCTCCCAGCACAGTCCCCTTCTGGTCCAGGGGGTCCTCACACAAGCGGGCTGGGGAGAAGCAGACTCTTTGCAGCTCGGAGCCTTTTCCTAGTGGAAGGCTCCCCAAAGCATCAGGAATTCGGGCCCCAAGCTGTTTACTTGGTGTATGTCTGCAGATTTCACTTGTGGGTCAGTGGAATTCAGGCACAATGAGAGCTGCTGCCACTCACCCGTCGGAGCCCAGCATGGCAGCACCGGGACCCGCTGCCTGGACAGCAACGAAAGGCACCTGCCCTAAAACACACGCAGGGAGAGACAAAGGCTCTGCACTGCCCTTCCTGCACAGAGGTGACAGCCAAGGCAAGGAGCTTCCTAGGGAAAGATAAGGAAGGCAGGATTCCATCGCCAAGCCAAGAGAGACATCTCCCACTGCCATCCCAGCAGAGGAACAACATCTATTCCCTTTACTCTCTTCCTTGCAATGAGAAGATTTGGCTCAGGAAAGGCGCTGTAGAACAACCGCCTCCCATCCTATCTACCCCATCCCATCTATCCCATCCGCCTCCCCCAGCGCAGCCCTCAGACCCGCCAGCCCTGCACGCCTGTGATTCACTGGCTATAAAAGATGAATGGGAACAAACCTGATGAAAGAAGCCAAATCTCAATGGTTCATTAGCTGGTCCTGGGACAAGGCTGTGTGCAAGTTGAGGGTGCTCCATGCCAGAGCTCAGCAAGCAGCTTGCCTGCTTCATTCCCAGCTTGCAGCTTTACCTTCCATGTTCCCTGGCCTGGGGATGCTTTTAGAGCGGACAGGACAGCTTGTGCTTCCCACGGAACAGCAGAAGCTGCTCTCCTCTATGGAAACCCGTGCTTTCAGCAGGTAATTTTAAGGATGGACCCCAGCCTAAGTGCTGGGATGTAGCAACCTCTTGGGTTGTTGCATCTGCTGCAACACCGCACTCAGACCTGCAATGGGGACTCTGCCCTGCAATGCAGCCTGAGATATCTTAGAGGATGGTTCCAGATCCCCTATGCTGCACAACCTTTGTACCCAAGTGGGACAGAGTGGAACAGGGCTGCAGATGGCCTTGGTTTTGCTCTGGAAGTCTCATGATCAAATAGATCCCCCAGGCAATGGAAAGGATGGACCTGAACCAAAGTCCAGGAAAATGCCTGGAGAGCCTGGGCCAGTTTGCATCCCAACACAGCGAAGTTGGTCTAAGCAGTAGGTTTACAGAGCTTGCTCTAGAGAAGAGTGGCTCCGACCATGCCAGCATCACCAGCTGGGGAGAAGTGAACAGCACAGCCAGTGCGCTCCATCCCCACTGCCTGCTCTCTCCTCGCTTCCCACGGGATCCTCTGGGCTACGAGAACAGCAGTGGTGAGAAAAATCAGGGATCGGCTGCACAAAACAAACCCTGAATTCAAAACCCCCACAGCTGCTCGTGGCAAAGCCCCTGTTCTCAGAGCTGCATCTCACCCCGGCGGGGGTCAGCAGCCCCAGAGCGAGCTACGTGCCCAAATCAAAGGCAGGCTCAATCAGAGCAATCCAAACAACACACGCAAATGGGCTATTTGCAAATAAACAGAGCAAGGCAGAGCTCACCAGCGGAAGCGGCAGGGGAAGGAATGCTCTCCAGTTTAGGAAGGTTGGGATCTGCTGGTGGGCAGTGCGAGGAAGGAATGCGGTGACGTCCATCCAGCTAATAAGTTAGTGAGGTGAATTATTCAGGGTGAATTAGTCGCACGGCTCTCCATCCCAGTGAGGAAATGAGCATGTGAATGGGACCCCAATGAGAGCCAGGGACTCGAGTGAGGCATCAGCAGTGCTGACTTTGGGCAGTTTTCACCCTGGCAATGGAGTGGAGGGACAATGGAGGTGGAGGATACCATGCCAGGAGATGTGCTGAGTGCCAGGGGCCACACACTTGTTCTCATGATGGGTGACAGATGAGGGCATGGCTCATTTGAGTCAAGGTGTCAGAGCAGGGACTGGCCAGTGTGGGCAGAGCACCTTGCCACTCTTCTGCCACCTCTGTGGCCATATGGGCTGTCCTCCTGCCTGGCTCTGTTCCACAAAGTTGGGGCCATCCCTATCAGTGACACTTTCATGGCACTGAATGTCCTCTAAACCCCAAAAGCCTTGCTGTTCGGGCTCCCTCAAAGCAGAGACACCCCACACAGGAATAACTGCCCAAAGCCCTGTGGCCACACAAGCAGGATCACTGTGCTCCACACGCGATGTAACACCATGGTCCCACACCTAAACTGTGCAAGGGAAACCTCAATCATGTGCTGAGTGATGCAGGGTGCACACCCACAGCCAGGATGCCTTCCCGCGCCCCGATCCCAGCCCTGCTCCATCCCCATCCGCTTTCTTTCCCTTTTTAACTATCCATTGCTCCCAGGGAGCAGTTTCCTAGGCAGTGACGTGACCCTGCTCCCCCGAGAGCCAGGGCTGTTCCTGGGATTCATTCTCAGGGTTATAAAACCCTGCAGCCATCCCCGTGCTGGCTTTTCCCTCCATGGGGCCATGCTGGGAACACAGTGGCACAGGGCAAAGGGCAGGAGCTGCATCCGCTGGGGTCCAGCATCCCCACAAGCCTTTCACCCCAGCAGTGATGGGGAGGAAGAGGAAGGTGACAGCAATATCCCACACCCTCCCCTACAGCAGCAAAGCAAAACATGACCATGGATGCTGGCAGAAGGAGGGTTCCAAAGCCATGCAGACTGCAGAACAAGGATGCATGAGGACAAGCTGAAAAGCCCCCGGCGAGGATGCAAAGCACATGCAACACCTCTGCCCTGTCAACACTAAAACCCAGAGCAGTGCCCTGGGCTGGTCAGTGCTACAGCCCATGAGCCCACCCCTGGTTATTATTAGAAACAAGACATTCAAATCCAAACACAAAGTGGTGGCTCCATGCTCAGGGACACGCTGGGGAGGCCCGCAAGGGGATGCTCCAGGACTGAGGTCCATCCTGATCTGATCAGCACCTTCAAACAACCACAAAGAGCCCCAGCCCACGGCAAACCCCAAGTGGGAACCAGGGGAAGGCAATTGCAGAGGAGCTCATCCTACTGCCAATAGGATCTGGCTATGGGGATGGTCAGAGGATGAGAGCAAGGGCCAGGCAGGCACGCTGCTGCATGATGCCATAAACAACACCCAGGTTTGAGGCTCTGAGGAAGCTGTTACATTACCAAATCCCATCCGTCTGGGGAACCAGTAGGTGCTGAGGAACCGGCACTGCCAAGACAGAGGGTTTATAGACACATATATACGTATTTTAAGAAGTAAAATACAAAAATTGTCTCTGTGAACAAGAGGAAGGTCATGAGTAGTGGGAGAGAAGACAGAGCTGCCAGCTCCTCACGTCTATTTCACATTATCAGCTGAGGATGACACTCTCCCCTGCAATTCCTGCGTTACTGATGGGGAAACTGAGGCAGGGCACACTTTGGGATTTCCTGAGCCCCCTGTGATCCCAAGCCCACAGGAGCTGCCAGCACAAAGATGAATCCCTCGAGATATCCACCCCAAATGCTGCTCACACACAGGAAGGAATTCCAGTGGGACTGCCTGAGGGATGAGAGACAGAGAGAGGGACAAGCCAACAGAGCCAGCTCCCCCACATCTGCCACCCCAGCTAAGCTGCAGGGTCCTTGGGGGGACCACAGCAGCAGGATGTGGGACACAGAGCCACCCATTGCCCACCCCATAGGAGCAGGATCACGGGGCTGGCTCAGCTCCGAAGAGACCACCCCAAGGAGGCGGCAAGCACCCTGTGGGGCTCAGCGCCACCCCTCCATGCCCCCAGGACCCACATGGAGGCAGAACAGAACCATCAGCCTCCCGGTCGGGGGTTCCCATTGCACATCTTCCCATTCCCGGGTGGGAAAGGGGCGCATGGGGCACATCCGTCCTGGGGCCAGCATCTGGGAGCAGCTCCCAGCGCCGACTGCTCCCCGAGGGAGGAAGAGGAGAGGTGGAGCGAAGGAAGAAGAAGGGCATGCATGGAGGGAACAGCATGAGAAAGCCAACGCGCTGCCAATTGTGCCAAGTTGTGCAATGCTCAAATGTCACCACGGGTTCTTCTTTTGTTCCCCCAGCCCCGAGTGGGGAAGTGGGGCCGGACCCCCCCTGCTAATGGGCTCCCCCACCCTCTCCTCATTTCATTTCTAGAAAAGCCAAAGCCTCTCTGGTTTCCCTGCAGCATTCCTGGGTGCCAACAGAACATGTTAGCGAGGTGTGCCAGGCCTTCGGGGTCACTGCAGAGAGGAACCATCCCCTCTGGCTCCTGCCAGCACACTGCAATCCCTCCCTGACCTCCCTTCCTGGCTCCCTCCTCTCTCAAAGACAAAATATTCCAGCTTCTTCCTCCTTCCAGGCAGCGACTCCACATATTTCCACGGCTGGAAATGCCAGAGCAGCAGCTTCATCCCGCACCCACCCAAGGCAGCAGTGATGCACAGGATGATCCGGTGCATCCCCAACCACGCAGTACATGTCCAAGGTGCTGCCCTGTCCCCATTCCCAGCCTCACCACTGACCCAGCACTAACAGAGCACTCAAAACTGGGGCAGGTGAGGTGATGCAGAGCAGCCCCAGCCCCGTTATCTGCACAGCAGCCCTCCTTGGAAAGCAAATCCAGGGGGAACCGTGTGCCAGCTTAATTAGAGGCGAGAGAGGCAAATGGCTGTAAAGCAAAGAAGAGCCTCGTTAGAGGTTACACAATGATTTCTTAATCAACCAAGGACACCCCATGGATGCAGCCGCTGGTTTGGCCACGGCCTCCCACTCAGGTTGCAGAGTGGGTGCACGCAGCAGTTGCCAGCACCTTTTCAACAGCAAGCAGGGACATAATGCAGAGTGACAGCACCAACTCTCCAAACATATACGTGTCAGGTCCCCACAGCCCACCCAGCACCAGTCCATCACCAGTGCCCCTTCATCTGCAGAGGATGCTGAGCGAAAACCCTCTCCATCAGCAAGGAGATGTTGAGGAAGCGGGATGTACAGCACTCCACCGCAGCACCACACGAGCGATTCCTCAATCAGAGAAACCAGCCTCGGTAATTTTAGCAGATGCCAGTTTGCTAAAGCTCCCTCCACACCCCCAACCCTGCGAGCTCCTCTTAATCCCAGGCTCTTATCTGGGCAGGCGTGGGCCAGGCAGGAGGAGCACGGAGCACCCGGCACTGCCAGCTCGCCCAGCCAGCTGCTCCCCCGGCTGTCCCGGCAGCTGGAGTCGTGGGAACACACCAGAAATCGCTAGAAGAGCATGAAAACATAAATCATGCTCCTCATCCGCAGCTCGGGATGGAGCTGCAGGCAAAGGGAAGATGCTGGTTGTGCCATTTCTCTACTTGCTGGGTTTACCAAGTGTCTCTATCAGCTTGGAGGGAAACAATAGCCCAAGGACAGGGGATCAAACGCAGACCAGGAGCAGTACTGGACTCCCAGGGAGGCAGCTGGAGCACAAACCACACTTGAGCCTTGACATCCCTCCAGCACCAGCACCGGCTAGTGCTGCTGCACAGAGTGGTACAGAGGATGCTACAGGGTACCATCCCGCTTCCCTGGTACCCAGCAGCCTCGCACCCTGCAGCATCCTCACTCACATACCGGTCACAGGACGCTGCTGGTGGTGGGTGAGGAGGAAACTCCCATCGATACTCCTGGCCAGGCTACTTTCCAGTTTTTAAAAAGCAAACTGAAATCCACGTTCCACAACGATGAGGTATTTCAAGACACACTCATTAGCACGGGCTGCAAGCATCCCCTGATGCTGAAGCTCAGTCACCTCATGTGTTTGTGAACCTTCAACGCAACAGTTGGAAGGGTTGGGGGGGGGGGGCAGGGTCTGTGTCACCCCACATGGAGCTGGCATTGGGACACCAACCTCCTGCAGTGCTCCAGCTGGGAAAGGTGTAATGAGATAAGAAGGGCAGCATAGATCCCTGCAAAGACCTGAGGCACTCATCTCTGCACAACCCAAGCAGGGCAGGATCAGGCCCTTTGGGAACTGCCAACAGCGTCTTCCCTTTCCTCCTCCTCCAGCGCAGCTGCAGCACGGGGCTGTGGGAGGTGGGAATGAGGCAGCGAAAGGTATGGAACGTGGCACCAAACCCGGCCATAAATAATCTCCTGTGCGCAGCCAGGTTTTACAGCCTTTTCCCCACCTTCCTCCAGCAAACCTGGGAGCGTCCTGGATTCCTAACCTGGAAAAACAGAGTGAAAAAGTGGAAATAACAGCGACTTTCTCCCTTCTTCTGACAGGATGGGGATGAAAAGCAGCAGGGTTGGGGTGAGTTGCAGACTCACCCAGCTCAGTGAGCAGCACCAGCCATGGCAAAGGGGCAGCGTGACCCATGCACAGGTACAGTATCCACAGCCCCTCCACTGCTTCCCCAACCCAGGAAAATTTTACCTCATGAATAAGACATGGACAGGATTGCCAAGAAGATGCTGCCTCGCGTCACTTTTCCTGTATGCCTGGAGGCAAATCATCTCATCTGCCATATGCATCAGTTCAGCGTATAAAATCCACAGAATAATAACAACAAGGGCTTTTTTTCCTCCTCCCCACTGTGCTCTCTCGTGTCTATTGGGAATGCAGACTCCCCTGCATGGCATCAGCTGCCTGCACGCTGCAGTGCCTGGCGCGTCTGCACCCATGGGTGCCACATCACACCAGCACATGACGCTGCTTGGGCTGGCTGTCCTTGGAAGATAGACTGGGCACAAACAACACAGCCGGCCCTCC
This sequence comes from Psilopsiagon aymara, assembly GCA_024733675.1. Classification (NCBI taxonomy): domain Eukaryota; kingdom Metazoa; phylum Chordata; class Aves; order Psittaciformes; family Psittacidae; genus Psilopsiagon; species Psilopsiagon aymara. The sequence continues at coordinate 131,865 of JANRGW010033624.1, forward strand.
CTGCTGTCCCCCAGGGCATTTAACACTAACGTGATAATCTCCTCTCCCCAAGCAAACACGAGTTTTCTTGGAAGAGCAATAAGGGAGAATCAGAATGGGAGTCTGGGAATGCTGGACATGTGCTAAGCCACTGCCCCGGCCTGGCTTGAATGGCCAAAAGGCAAAAGGGGTGATGCCTGCAGCTCTGGTACATCCCGATGAGGAACCAGGGGGAAACACACCGGCAGCATCCCACATCATCCTACCCCAGTTTAATCCACTTCAGCCTGAAAAATCAGCCTGATTGAAACGCAGTGGGTAGGGACCACAGTTTGGGGGGATAAGTGGATTGTCACAGGCTGGAGGCAGGAGCTGCCCACCGTGCCCTCACCAATCGGCCTCCAGCTTCAGCCCACAGCATCCTTCAGAACTACAAAACACCAAAATCTCTGCCCACACTGAGGTCTCCACCATGGCAGAAATCCATTCCAGAAGGGGTCTTAGCAAAAGCATGCCAGGCACTGCATGCACATGAATCCTTGCTGGGGCTGTTTGTTCAGTCACGCAGATCTATTGATTCAGGAGCATTAATTGGTCTTCACTGTTCAAACACCAACCTCAATTAGAGCCACTTTTCCTTTTTTCCCCCCTTGCTGGATCCTTCCCCTTGGCTCTGATAGTTTAAATACCAGAATACCTCCACTGGCCTTGGGGAGACTCAGCGTTAACTGTACATTTGTATCTAATTTATAGTCAGGCTCTTCGCTGCCTTAAATAAGGACGCCTCTAAAGGAAAGGGGAAAGAAAAGGCACCTACTGCAGGGGATGATTGCTGCAAGGCTGTCATTATAACAGGGATTTGGAGATGGCACTGCCATGATGCTCAGCTGGAACAATGGCACAACCTTTCCCCAGCACTTATCCTACCTATGCCATGCACATCCCAGAGGAGGAGCACTGCTATGTCCCACCACAGCCTGCCCAGCCTCCAGCCCCCTGGTAGCCAGGAACACAACAACCCTTGAAGTTGCTCTAATTCTCATTATTTCCTTCCAATGATTTCCTACCCATGGCATCCCAAGCCAAAGCCCAGGAGAAAACAGCCGGGATTTCAGATTTAATTAATCCTCACTGAGCTGGCTACAGCCCTCCTTGGAGGCCAGCACGGATGCTGTTATCACTGAACCTCCTTCATATGGTGGAATGAGCCCACGCCAGTGCCAGGGACCAGTGGAGACAACTTCTGCCTAATGCTGGCATAGAGTTCCCTACTAAAGTCCATGGCCTGGGGGGGGAGCAAATCCCCATCCCAGAAGCACCACATACTTGTCAGGGTAAATAGCCAAATAGTTGGAGATTCTAGCCCGTATCTCTATTTATTTTCTTTACCAGATTGCTACTGGTTGAATAAGCCCTGGGATCTTCAGGCCAGTGCCAAAACCATGTTGGAAACCAAAAGCTGACTTCATTAAGTCAGAGAGGGAGAGGCAGGATGTACTCCTTAGCTCTGCCCAGGGTCTGAAATAAACCCCAAGAATGCTTTTCCCAGGTCTCCAATGCTAAAGAAGGGGAGAGGGTGCTGCAAGCACCTATGGGGACCTCAGGTCCCCCACCGGCTCCAGGCAGGAGCTCCCCAACAGAGGCAGAAGCACCCAATGAAGCCACCCAAAACTGCAGGTTAACTCTCTGTCTATGGACATGTGATGCTAGGGAAGGACAACGAGGAGGCGGCTGTGACAAGGACATCCCCAGGCTGGGATTTTCTCTGCCTGGGGCACAACAAGTTGTCTACAGAAGGTGTCCAGGGTGCAAAGCCTGTGGGAAGTGGAGACACACAAAATCAGTTGTGCTCTCCTGCACCAGCCACCCTGACTGTTCCAGCAGAACCCAGAAAAAGAGCACAAAGCACCTCAGAGATAATGGAACTTCTCAGTTTGCACCCAAAATTGCCAGCTTGGTAGAGCAGGAGCAGGGAAAGCATTCCCTGTCCCCGGGGAAAGGCAGAGCACTGGCGTGATGAGAGCTCCATGCCCAGCTCGTCTCAGCACACTGAGTTTTCACATGGAACTGTTCCCTGTCATGGAATCATAGAATAGTTTGGGCTGGAAAGGACCTTAAGATCATCTAGCTCTTTAAAAGATGGATCTCGAGAGCCACCAGCAGCACCACTGGACAAGGTGGCTGAGGCCAATGGGTTTATCCTGGTGCATTACCTCGATACCAAACCACGCCTTCCTTTTGTCATTTATTGTGGATATCCGACTATTCTCCCCCTGACCTCTAAACCATTAAATGTCCAACACAAGCAACAAAGAGCTCTGGACCAGTCGCATTTCAAGCTACCTTTCACAGGGCACAGGGTGAAATGCGCAGTGAGATTTTGGATGAAGGGAGGAATTTCCCATTGCAGCGAAGGCAGACGCTGCTGCTGCCCTGGGAGCTCCATTCAATGGGCAGGAGAAAACAAGCACATCACAACAACTGCAAAGGTGTCTCTTTACTGCAGCCCAAATAGCCAGAAGAGCTCTGACACAGAGATTTTCCACAGTTCTAATGTCCATCACCGCACTGATTTTGTGCCTGACCAGGATGGACACACATCCCCAACTCACCTCTCCTGCACCACCAGCCCTGCTCTTGGCCAGCATTTATCTAACAGGTAAGCCATGGGTAAAACTCCAAAAAGCCTCAACCATTACAAAGCTCCGATCCTACCCAATAAACACCTGAGCAAAGTCAGAGATTAAGTCTTCCAGAGAAACGATGTGAGTCGGATGCTCTTGAATATGTTACATGTGTCTCCCAGCCTGACGCAGACCAAGCACCAGCAAAGAGGAGAATAACAAAGAGGGAAAAGGTTGCCCTGAAAGTTCACAAATAAATATTCATGAGCTCAGTCCACAGCCTTTAAAAAAATCAGATACAAACCCCCCTAAACCTGTAAACCTTCCCAAAGCAATCACATTTATTTACAGAAACCCAGAGATATTCCTCAGCATCCGTGCAATGTGGTTTTGATGGTAGGTCTGCAACGAGACAGGAAGAAGAGCTGAAATGCATTTGCAAGAAACACTTCAACAGCTTCAACTAAATAAATTCCTAAAATTTTCAGCCTGTCATAGGATAAATTCAGGAAACTGATGCATTTGCTGAAGCACTTCAGCACAAATGCTGCACCCAGCACATGTGTGCAACTTGACATCCACAGCGCGTTACAACAGCCAGGGCTGCTCTGAGCTCTTATGGCTTCACCATGGTAGAACCCCAGAAGACTCCTCATAGCTGCCAGCTACAAATCCCAGTTAACCTGGAATAGCTCAGAGTAGTTAATGAGGTGCTGAGCAAGCCATGGGGAAGGCTGTGTGCAGAGCCAGTGCACGCCCCGCTGGATGCTGCCTATTGAGGAGTGACGTTCTCAGCCTCTACACCGCATTTTGGCTGCTTGGAAAACTCCAGCTTGGGAGACTGAGGATGAGATGACCCCAGACACCGCAAGGAAAACCAGCCTGTGGGTGCCTGCAAATATCCTACTGCAAAACCATTTTGCCTGCAGTGAGGTAACTTCCAGCCCTTCAGCCCTGAGCACCTCTCATTTTTCCCCTCCATCAGCAACCCAAAGCCCAATGGACAATTAATCCATATTATTCCCCCCTCCTCTCCAAGACCTACTTCCCTCATGAGGGAAATAAAACAGATAAGCACCATGCACCTTCCCACCTTCGCCAGCCTGGAACACCCCCAGCACTGCACCCTTGGGTCACCTTAGGAGCCCAATTCTCCCCAAGCCCCTGAGGTTCTGCGGCCCCTATGGCCTCCCCGCATTCACCCCACCTTGCAGAGGTGGGTTCACCTCAGGATAAACCCCCCCCCCAACAACACTCCCCAGAGCAGAGATTTAACGCAGCAATGCTAAAAAGCTACCCGGCCCGTTTCCATGGGTACATGAGGCACATGTTGCTATGTGATGTTCGGTCCGTTACCATGGAGACAGCAGGGATGTCACCACGCAGGGCTTATTAGTTGCCATGGCTATTAAAAGGCACTTGTCCTCTGGGGACCTCGAAGGACTGGGGGCCACCAACTTCCCCAGTGCCTCTCTCTTGGAGCCTGAAGAATACCTGGCCATGCAGGTCCCCAGCACCACACAGGTCCCTGAAGCCACGGTGGCCTGATGGCCACCTCCAAGCGAAGATATTTAAGGAACCCAGCCCCACATTTTCCTCCCTACAGCGGCAGGACACCACATGCTCACAGGGGCATCTGACATATCCATGGTCAGGTTTTCAGCCCTTCCCTCCCTCCTTCTCCCTTCCTCAGCCCGCTGCAATGAGCCACACAGCACGGCATAGCACCTGCCTATTCCCAAATCCCATTTCTCCAGCACAAAGGGCTCCTTGCTCCTTTCCCCAGCTCCTGCAGACAACTGAGCCACCGGCACCCAGCACAGGATCCAGCCTCCAGCAGCTCCCAAGTGCAGCTTCACACCCAGCTCAGATCACAGCCCTGAACCCACCGGTCTATCCTCTTCCCAATTGTATTCCAGGAGGGAATGCAATCCAAGAAAGACCTGGCTTTTATTTATTTCTATTTCCCCCCACCTTAGACAAAGCCAGGCCTCACTGCAGAGCTTCCACACTGCCTTGCCAGGACCATGTCTGAACCCATCTCTATCCGATCACAAACCACTTCCCCAACAAGCTCAAAGTAGAGGTTCTTATGCAGCCATATGAGCCTATGGAAAATACTTACACATTTCATTAAATAAAATAAAGGTATTATTTTCTCATCATTTTGTTAGATTTTCTAGGAAGGATATAATTTTTCATTTAACTCCCCTAGATAAAAAAAAAAAAAAACACAACTGCAAACCTATGGAAAGGTATATTATCCTGTAGTGGAAAATTAGATTCCTCCTACACAATACTATAGGAGGATTTAAATAGAACATATAGGAGTATAACATGCTATTAAATTGTATAGTATCTTTCCAGAAAGACCTACTGTATAGGAGTGAAAAAACCCTTCCCAAACCTATTCTGTTTCAATCTAGCCCAGCTGGTTTCCTTTCTATTGCATGCTGCAAGACTTCTCCTGAAAGGGTAAGGTTTTAATTGCGTCTTGAAACACTGCTGCAATCACGCTCTGAGAACAGCTCCAACTTCTTTGGATTCAACGAACACCAGCAGGAAACCCTGACTGTGGGGTGGGATGGATGCAGGGATGGACACAGGGATGGATGCAACTGCGTGCTCTGCCACAGTCAAAAAATACCTTTATTGGCAGAGGAAAGAGGGGCCCAGCAGGGCTGAACTCATCCCGCCCGCTGGCCTCATAGGCGCAAAGCAATTTTGTGTTTCACTTTAACCAGTCCCAGCCCTCTCCCACTGCTCAGAACCCCAAATATTAAGGGGGGAACTATATAGTTATTGGTGCCCCACCATTGTACACCCATACTCTTCCCCCTCTGAAAGGGAAATCAAGGGTTAGAAATAAAAATTGCCTTTAGCTGTTGCCATAGAGACTCTCCAGCTCCAAATGGAAACCCCAAATCTTATCAAAAATGAAAGAATTTAAGATTTTAATCAGTGAGAACACACACGAGGGCCAGGAGCATCAATGCTTATCCTTGCCTTAACAGCCGCTGCCTTCACCCCTCGTTTAGTTGCATCCTCAGAGCTGGCCGGGAGCAGGGAGGGAAAGAGAAAGGAACGAAAGCAATGAAAACCCCATCCGCTTTCAAGTATTTTCTCTCCCCACCAAAGCAGCCGCTCGCTGGCCAGGCTGATTTCTGGACCAATAACCCACCAGCCAAGCTGTTTGTGTTCCCGTTTCCTTCATCCCCTGCCAGAAAAAGAAAATAAAATTCAACAATACAAGCAAGGCAAAAATATTTCCCCGGACCGCCGCCGTTTCTCCCATAAACTTCAGCTCTCAGCAGTGGGGGGAAGAAAAACACAAAGAAAAGAAGGAGAAAATCCTCACATCTCGCACCATGAGATGGTTTTGTGACTGTCTCAACATTGCTCTTTGCTGCTGCATCCTCCACGTTTACTCCTGACCCTACTTCCACAGCAACCACAAATCAAACACCGTGGGATAAACTCACCGCTCTGGCATTTTCACTGCTTGGCAGAGTCCCGGCTGCGGCCATGGCCCCTGGCTAAGACAAACACTGCTGGGAGCATGCATTGGTGGCTGTTTTCCCTCTGCCAGCCCCGGGAGCACACTGCGGTGTGCCAAGGTGGCGGAGGATCCTGTTTTACCACTGCTTAAGACTTGTGGTGAGTTTAGGAAGGGATGGAATCCACCAGTGGCGCAGGAATGGGGCAGTGGTTTCACCAGGCAGCAGGATGCTGGGGATAACCAAAGCCACACCACTGGGGAAAAGCCTCCGGTGCCAAGGGGTGTTGTGTTTCGTGCCTGAGGATACAGAGTTTGAGGAATACCAAAACAAGGAACTTCAAAAAGGAGCGGTGTTGGCCCAGGGAATATTGTTCTATGAGCTCAGCCTCTTCGGAGCAATGGAAAAAATCACGCGCTGACCCCGAAGGGATGGCAGGAGGATCGGTGTGCGGGGGCAGAGCTGAGAGACGTGCCACCAGCATTCACCCAAGGGGCCCAGAGGGGAGCTGAGGGGACACGGGCACCCTCGGCAGCACCCTGACGGAGGGGTAGTTCCCCCTGCACACCCTTAAGCTGCTCCACAGCCCCAAAGCCAGGGAAGGATCCAGACCCCTGCAAGCCCCCAGCATGGTGCTGTATAGAGGTGGGCTTGGAGGCAGGCTGCCATGTCTCTCCTAAACCTTCTATGACCAGAGAGTCCTGCTTGGCTTCTCAGCCAGCCCCTCACATTTACCCGCTGCTGCACACTCAAATGCCCACCAGGATAAAGGCTCATTTGCTTTCTGCTAACCCCATCCCTGCCAGCAATACGGGATGCAGGATGCATCCACACCACCATCAGCTCCGCCAGGAGCCAAGAGTGGAGTCAGGACCCAGCTGGTAAAGCAGGCACTGGAGGGAGTTACAGGCTAAAAGAACCACTCCAGCACCAGCTCATCTTTGGAACAAGATGACTTTGGTTTGGGGGTTACTGGGAGAGGAGTTCTGTCACTCCTTTCTGTGCCTTCGCTCTTCTTCCATTCCACCACCATGCTGCCGTGCCATCGGCTCAGGGTACGTGTACGTGGTGAGTACACATGTATATACACACGCACTGTGTGCAACACTACAACTGCCCTGGAGTCCCTCACGTGCTCTTGGAGCCGCTGCTAGGCTCAAGGACCTCTGCTCCTCTTGGCTGTTCCCGCTCTTCCTTTGCCCTGCAGCCATGAGTGCAACCAAGCACCTGCATGGCCTTTGAGGTACAGGGCTGATGCAGAGGATGCCACCTCCTGCACTCAGATAAAGGCTATGGACCACTCCTAATGAGGGAATGGCTCCCGAGTGCCCGCGCTGTCCCATCCCCCTTGAGCAGCTCCCTCGCCTGCTTTCTCTTGCTGTGCTGTGTGTGGGTGTATATGGAAACGAGATCTTTCCAGCTGAACTGCAAAATGAAATGCAGAGATCACAACTCCTCGAATAGCTTCGTATCGCGCGCACACACACACACACCCTCCCCAACCTCCATCCTGCCCCCGATGCAAAACCCAGGCAATAGTGAAAAACACAGGGTGGCAAAATCAAGGTGCTTGGTAGATTAAAGGGGAGAGATTTGGGGAGAGGGGAGCACAGCAAAGGGCTTTTGGTGCACCCCTTTTTCCCCCAGTTCACTACCACATTTGCAGCTTGACCGCCACTTGCCCAATCCCCTGTGCTCCCAGAGCAGGCAATGCGGTGTCATGGGGCTACAGGCAAAGAGAAAACAAAACCTAGCCGAAAGCCAAGCCCAAAACCCAGCTGCAAGATTTGAACACCAGAGCCCATTTACTGAGACGAAGGAAGAAGCATCTCTACCCTTGCTGAGGGTACCCTGCACTGGCCTTGGGCTCTTCTCCTCTTTTCCAGGGTGGTAAAGGACAGGATTCCCCTCTGTTGCTGTCAGGAGCAGTTCCTGAAGAAGAAGAGGCTTCAGTTTGCCCACAGCAGGGGAAATTGCTCCCATGGGAGCTGCATGTTGGTGGCTGGAAGGGAGAGGCAGAGCCCAGGGAAAGGGCTGAAGGAGGGGACAGGACATGCTCCATCTTAAGGGATAGGCTGGCAGGGTGAAATAGAAGCATCCTAACAAATAGCCTCCTATAGCAATGCCTAACCCAGGGAAGGCATGCACAGGGGCTGAAGCAGTGAGCGAGGGGCAATGGAGAAGGCGTGGAGCACTGTTTATCTTGCCTGGGGTCTTCTCTGCTAACATGGGCTGTGGTGGAGAACAGGGCCAACACGCACTGCCATAAGGGGAGTCACTTAAGCACCGAGTTACACCCTACATGAAACGGGTCCCAAGAGGTCAGAGAGGAACACATGCCTTAGCCAGAAGGAGGACAGACAGCCGTGGCTCAGCCACCCAGGGATGTGCCTGCACTGGCCCCAGCCTCACAAGGGGACTACAACAGGAGAGCCAGGCCCACACCATCACCAAACCATGAGCTTCCCGAGCTGCTGACCCCATGTGCACACATATACATGTGGGTACAACCAATCCAGGACACTGAGAAGCCTACCTGCTCAGGCACAGGGCACCCTGAGCCGTGAGACACCCTATGCCATCCCCATGGTTCCATTGCTTGCATTCCTGGGGTATCACATCCACTGGGTCATCAAGATTGGAGCATCTGCATGGTATTAAGGGCTGAAAGGGAAGATCTCATTCCTTTTCCTATGCTCATAGACACCCAAACCCCTTTGCCAGAGCTATTGAGGGGCACATTGAGACCACCCCCCAGCTTATCTCAAGTCATCCTCCAAACAACTGACTAAAGGGGACAAAAATCACAGGTACAAGATAAAAAGTGACCAGACGAGAATACGAGGCTCCAGTTGTGATCCACCCTGACTCCAGAGCTGAGAGCTTCACCTTTACCTCTCCCTCAAGTCAAACCAACGCAGTGCTTTCCAGCACCGAGCTGTCCAGGCGATTACAAACAATAAAGCGATTTATGCATGGCACAGGCCTTCAAGATTTATGCCATATGAGCACAGTAAAGTGCAAACACATTCCCCTCCGCAAGTGGCTGAGTCCTTTGGCAGAGGAATTTGGGTTTTTGACCCCAGAAGTCAGGCTGAGTCTCTGAAGGAGCACCAGAGACAGATCTGCACTGCAACCCTGAGCAGCTTATGGTCTCAGGGGCATACCCTGAGAGATATTTATGGTCCTCCAAAGCAAGATAAGTCAATAACCACACACAGTAGCAGTTACAAGTCAGATATTAATTTAATTCCACTCCTCCCTATCTGTCCAAATAAGCTTTAATTCTATGGAGCATCAGGGCCCCGCTATTCATCATTCTCACTGGGGTTTCTATTTTCTCCCGTTGAGGTACAATTACTCCAGTCAGGCTACCCAGACATGATGGTTCACAAATCAGAGATACTCTGCATCTAACACAGGCACAGGGACCGCCAGCCCAGACCCAAGCTTCATGCTATTAGCAGCTAACGCGGATGCGGAGGAGGCTGGTTTAAAGTGCAGTCCATCAAATGCGCTTGAAAGCCTCATTCAATCCACAGCAGAAGGAACATTTTATTGCTGCAGACCCCGGGGCTGAGCAGGGGCCAAGACGTTTGCTCCCCTCCCATAGGATGCAGCCAACCTAGCCCCCGGGGCTGTGCACCCCACCAAGGCAGTGCTCCCACCACCCCCTTGGAGCCAGGCTCTTCCCAAGTCTAGTCTCAACCCGGAGCTAAAAATGAACCTTATTCATGATTAACATCTATATTTGCATAGCGTGGCTGGCAGCTTAACACCAAATAAATGTTTTGGCAGAGGGAGTGGCAGGCATGGGGGCGAGCCCTGCCCTGCAGAAGGGAGCTGCAGCCTCGCCACGGGTTAAACGAGCACTTTCTAATTGAATTAACAAATCATTAACAAGTCCTGGTCGCCATCTGGGCAGGGGAGGGCTCTGCCTTGGGTCAGGAGGAGGAGCGAGTGCTAAACCTGACCTGATTAAGCTATGAATCACAGGGAATCCTGAAGGCATAACCCCCCCTGCCCAGCCCCGGGGCAGATGGGCTGCCGAGGTGGGTGAATCCCCATGCATCCCCTCGCCCAGCTCCATCGCTGCCAGCTGTGGGTTTGCCTTCAGCCCTGGAGCATCTCGAGGCTGGTTCAGTGGATGCACTGGAGGAAATCTCTTGGAAAAGACACAAATTCGAGATAAATATAAGGATGCTTTGCACCAGAAACCCTATAAGTGTGGGGCTAGCCTGTGGATTACAGTAAATAAATCCCCTTTTCTTTATAAGCTCATCTATGCCAAGCTCCCACTTTCACCCATCACCTGCTTCAGCATTTTGTTCCCATTCTCAGCCCCCTCCTGCCCTCGCCCCTGGGTTTTGCATCCCAGCAGAGGGAGAGGGAAAGATGGGAGGATACAAGTGACAAGAAGGACTAAAAAACTGAAGAGAGAAAAACCCCACAAACCACCAAAGAGCCAGTCCCACTTCGGAAACATGTTAAAAATCCCAACCAAAACAGCGTTTCAGACACAGGAGCCAAACCAATCGACAATTTCCATTCACTTGTGACTAATGGGTGAACTTCTGAGGGTTGAGTCACGGGCACATCCCTGTCCCACGTACATGTGAGCGTGTCCCTGGCTGGGAGCTCACATGGGACCTGCCTGGCCGTGCTGCACCTTGGGCACATCGTGCTGGTCCTGGCACCCCAAAAGCCTGCTTCCCGTCAGGGAGTACCCAGCGCCATGGCAGCTGTCACGGAGATAGAATAGAATAGAATAGTTTGGGTTGGAAAGGACCTTAAGATCATCTAATTCCAGCCTCAAAGTTCCTCTCAGCAGATATTCAGCCTGAAAAATGTGCTTTTTTCCATCTGCTTGAAGCTTCTTTGCTGGGGCTTTGGTAGGAAGCAGATGTGAGAGCATCCCAAAGCACGATCAGTCGTTACTCACTCTGTTATATAAAACCATGAGAATTTCCTTTCTTTTCCTCTCTATTTCTTCACGCCAGGCCAGATTCCTGGGTGAGAGGCCAAGGCTGGTGAAAGCCAAAGCCAAACAAACCCAGGCTGGGGGAAACCTCCTCGTGCACCACCAACCGAAGGGAATATTTCACATCTAGGTCGCTCAGCAGAGAGCCAAGGCACCGGGGAAGGGAAAGCCATGGTCTGGCCTCATAAGAAACCCAGAAACACTTCGGTTCCTAATTAACGAGGAAATTGAACTCCCTCTAAACCACAAGGAAGCTTCAAAGCCATCCCAACCTGACTCCGGATGCTCCATCCCCGGATATCCATGGACGGCCCCGCTCCCCATCCGCAGCAGCCAGCAAAGCCGCCCAGGGGCAAAAGGCTCCCCAGGGCTCCTCTTCCAAAGGAAGATGATTCCATGATCCAAATGAAGAAGCCACCAGGGAGGTTCATTTTGGTCAAAGGTTTTGCTCCCAGCTTCCAGTAAAACAGCAGAGAAAGAAAAGGAGAGCTGAGAGCTGGGCAGGGAACTCGGGGCAATCAAACACTTGGGCTTTTCTGCACAGAATAAAAAGAGTGAAACAGAGTTTAAAGTAAAAATAGGAAAGAAGCTTTTTTTGAGCACAACGCCAAAATATCTGCAGGGGATATGGGGGGAGAAGAAAGCAGAACATTTTCTATGCATCATAAAATCCTGGGCATTTCCAGATCAGCTCAGACACCCAGCGCTACTGAATGGGGGAGAGAGCACAAGAGCTGATCAGGTTGAGAGCAGCGACTCTGCATGGAGACACACCAGCCCCATGGATGAGCAGCGGCTGGGGTGGTCCAGCCCCATCCTACATTACCCTCCTATGCCCGGGGGCTGTGAAGAGGCTGCAATCCCCTCCCCCAGGCTTCACATGTGAAGCTGATCCCTGGAGACAGCCCCAGATGGGAGCCCTTGTTCCGGATTTCCTACAAGGAGCCAAGGCAGAGCTGTCCCCAAGCAGAGCAGGGTCCCCAGGCAGGACGGGGCCACCCCTCCTGGCCGGGGCTCCCCGCGCCGGGATGACATAACCATGAACTGCATGAGGCCGAGCCTTTTGTCTGCATGCCGGGAGAGAGGGAGGGAAAGCAAGAAAGCAAGAAAAGAAAGAAAACTTCTGGAAGTCATTACGATTCCTCTGCTCCAGTCTCCTTCTTGGCAGACAGATCCCCTCTCCCCCCCTCTTTGCTCTCCCCCCCCCACCCTTCAGCCCGCTTCAAAATGCCAGCCTATGATTTTTAAATGAGAAAAAGCTGCGCTGTACTCCAAGCACTTGGATAAACTCCTACACAAACTTCCAGATGTGACACAACAGCCTGGAAGAGGGAATTCGCAGAAGAATCTCCTTAAAAAACACACACACACATACTCAGGGAGCAAAGGAAGCGCCTGGCTGCCGGCACAGCCAGGCAATGGATGGATCCAGAGGTCCCTGGTGATATGCGGTGTGTTACCTAGATGAGGATCAAGTGGCTCCTGGTTTGCTGGAGAGGCAGCAACGAGAGAGATGCTGGCTGCTGTACCCAGCTCTGGAGGTGAACAGCACCCACTGCTCCCACTGAGAGCCTGAACTGCAGGGGAGAGGTTTTGCAGTTGTCCTCTGTGAGGATGGAAATAGCCACCGCATCCTCCTGCGGCTCTTGCTACAAGGTGATGGGTCCCGTTAATCGCCAAGAGGCTTGCTTGCACGGGAGCTGGTGTGAGCCCAGGGATGTGCCATTACCTGGGGAGCACCAGCATGATCCGTTCCAAGCAGGGTCAAGGGGCTGCAGGAGCCCCCGCAGCGTGGCAGGAGCCAGGCAAATCGTGTTCCTCATTTCCCCAGCAGGAGCCAGGGAAGAAGAACACACAAAGCATTTCCATCTGCCCTGGAGGGCCCAAGCCATTGAACCGGATCACAGGAGAAAAACAAGTGCAGGAGCCCTGGGATGGATCAGACACAGGTGAACCAAACAGATTCTGACTCCTTTGTGGGGCTTTTAAACCAAAAAAAAAGATCAATTTCAGGCCCAACCTCTCACATTGAAGCTTTTTGCTTTGTTAAACTCGAAAGTGAGGTGGGAACGAATGTACCAAAGTGTAAAGGACACTGCGTGTGCTCTCCCCTCAAAACACACCTTCTGACAATGAAAAATACACGTTTTTAACCCTGTGCTGCAGTTAAACCCTCCCAACAGCAGCCCATGCAGCACCCAGCTCTCCCCACAGCCCAGAAGGGGCAAGAACCTTCAGCACTCCCCGAGGTGACAGGGTTCTGTTCGCTCCCTGCCCACTGGGCATCCCCATGGGAGGAAGCATCTTGGGAAGCACTGCCAGGCTTGGGTGCTCAGCGGATTCAATCCTTGTCTCCACCACGCAGGCTCCTCTCTCCAGTGCATAGGGACACACAGATATGCCCTTCCAGGGGAGCTGGACTGGGGCAAGCCCAGGGTCTCGGGCTGACTGGCCCCCTCGGCACTGCTTTCCATGATGCACCGAGCTCCAGCACAGAAGCTCCAGCATCCCATGAGCCAGCCTGGCACATACCTCAGCTATGCCTTGGCTTGAGGCCCTGAAGGAGCTGCTCTGTGACTTCCAGAGAGAGCTGAGGCACTCACCAGCTCCTGACGATGGAGTCTTGGTCATCCACCACTTCCTAATGGAAAGCGATTGGAGCCATGCTAGGTGGCTGCTGAAAGAGTCCTCTGGGTTTTAATGCAGACCAAAGGCAGGGCTGGTTGCTGTGACTGGTCAGAGACTTGTTTCTCCCCTTAAACCATTTCCAGCACCCAAATCCCAGGGACCATGCAGCAGAGCAGCCAAGCAAGATGGGAGCACTCCTCCCAGTGCTTCCCAAACCTCCCTCCCCAGCCAGGGCTCTCACTGCCCTTCGCCCTCTGAATCAGGAAGAAAAAAAATGGGATTTCAACCGATTCTGGGGTATCTTGCACAGCACAGCGCCTTTCATCAGCGCTCTGCAGCCCCCCGTTGCTTCAGGCAGCAGCGCTCTGCAGGCAGACACGGTGCGGAGGAAGAGGCAGATTTCAGTACTACAATAGATATCACAAGCCGTTTCAGTTACACTGTTATTTTCCTGTTCAGAGCTCTTAACGCCAAGCAGTAGCATCCTCCCCACTTTCTCCATCCCCGCTCTTCAATCACTCCGCAGTTCTCAAGAAACAGCCTCGTTTCTTGTCTCCGATCAGAGCAGCAGCCTGGCACAGACCCTGTTACAGCCTTTCATCCTCCCAGCCTTCACAGTGCTTTTATTTTGGAAGTGAAAGTCAAGTAACTGCTTGCCTCCTCATCTTCCCCCCCGAGAGATGCCTGCTTCTCCTCTCAGTGCCAGCACGCACACCATGACACCCTGCCTCTCACTGCAGCCCTTCCCAGCCCATGGGTCCAGTGCTGTGACCATTAAACACATCCCACCCATGTCCCTGATCCTGCTTTTTCACCCAGGCTGTCCTTGCCCAGGGTAAAGCCTTTCATCCTGGAGCCACTGGGCAAATGTGGGTGGGAAACCAGGCTCATCCCTGCTGGGTCCTCACAGCACCCAGAATGGTTTTCACTCAAAGACCTCAATCAAGACAAACTTCATGACCTCTTTCCAGCCCTAAGGAAGAGAAGGATCAGGGGAGCAGAATAGGTCCCCCTATCTGTATCAGGCAGCAAGGGAGAAACCTCCCTGGCCCAAGCAGAGGATACTCTGAATGGAAGCATAGAAGAAAATCCCAACAAACCACCTTGGCAGCATCCTTACTGGACACTTGGTGCACCAGCCATCACCCTGTCCCTAACCCCGCATCCCGGCTTTGGCTACCATGGTCACACAAGCTGTCTGGACATGGATGGAGATCCGTGTCTCAGGAGTATCAGCTGCACCCCACGGGCCTGAGCACTCCAGAGGCAGCTCCAGAGCCTCCTGACACCCCATAGCAACAAAGTTTATCAACCACATTAGAGCAGCAAAAACCTGCCTTGCCAAGCCAGCAAAGCTGTGCATCTCCACAGCACAGCTCAAACAAGAGCCCTCCCATTCCATTTCCTCAGGGGCAGTCAGTCCCACTGGTGGAAAGGTGAAAACCACCTGGGAGAGAGCAGAAGCCAACAAAAGCCCCAAAGCCCCTGGGACTGGGGCAGGATTCACCATCCACGTGAGCCCAAGCACTGTCACTGCTCTCAGGGCCGCTGGTGGCAATAAAGACTTACCAGCTATGTGATTATGCTGTTTTAGCACCAGGGCATGATCCCTGAAAGATTAAGCCTGAAAAAGGCCACCTTATACAGACCCACCTAAATAGAAGTAATAAATACGAACAAGTAACGGGCTCAGCTCTGGCACTTGAGCTGCAGAGAGCTCTCCTGAACATCCCAACGAGTGATGGAGTGCAGTGTGGGTACCAAGCTGGCTGCTGCCTGCCTCCCATCTCTAGCCTGAACTGCCTTTTATTTGGTGGTGTTTTTACATACACTCCCCCAGTTATGGGTCAGTGACCCTGAAAACAAGTAGCTCCATGCAGACACACATCTGGGAGGCCCAGAGCATCATCCCCCATGGCTCACAGCAAGTGCTTTTCATTACGGTAAGGAGTGGAAAATAAGCATCAAGGAAAATCCCAGCTTGCGGGGCTGCATCTAATGCGCATCCCCTTCTGCAGCGGTGCTTGCAGGTACCCACAATACCCCTTATTTTCCAAGAAGAAAAGTTAATCTGCTTGTATTTGTAGCCCCGGAGGAGAAAACGCATCTTAAACCATTACTGGCGCGGGGCATTTGCTGAAAGCCATTAAAACATGCAGGTGACAACACCTGCTTCAAAACAACCGCATTAGGAATAAGGGGGGGGGAGACTTAATAATATATTTAAATAAGCAATCATAAATATTATCAGTCATAGGAGGCCATACGAACACACTGACTTGCAGCCTGTCATTAATATTTCTTCCCAAAAACAAAAGGCTTCACAAAGTTGTAAGATTTCCTAAGATGCTTAAATAGACGCTGCTTTGAACGGGTGTGAAAGAGATTTGGGGGAACATGGGAGCATTCATGATGGGGGAAGAGAAATCTTGGGGTTTCCCCTCCTGGGGGACATTTTAGGAAAGCAGGCAGCCTGTTCATCAGCTAAATTATTGCCGAAGCTCAAGTAAAACAATATTCACAACTCTGGCAGACCCTCGCCACTCTTCCTGGGCACACCAGCCTCAGCCGAGATGTAATTCCTAACAGTTCCCACACACCAGGAGCGGAGGAGGGCTCGCACAGGATATTCTGGCCCGCTATACCATGTAACATGTCCTCCCCGCCACCGCACAGCCTCTCCCACTCCAGATGTGGGTTTGCTGCCCATCCATACTCGCCTGCCTTCGCACAGGCAGAGCGGCACAGACCCGGGAACTTCCCGTTGGGCCAGGCAGCAGCTGCCTCTCCCGCACCAGCCCCTGCTGGGAGCCGCATCGCTTTGCTTTGCTTTATTTCATTTGGGCTTTTTGTTCCTGCAAATAATAAATGGAATCAGAGTTTGGGGATGGTAAAACACTTGTGATGCTACAAACCGTGCGCTGCTTGCAACTCAGCTCAACTCTAAGGAGGCTTTAAAGGCACCAAGACCGTTGCAAGAAGCATTTTTTCTATTGTCTTTTCTATTATTTTTTTTTTTTTCTCTCCCTGCTTTGCAAAGCTTAAACTTGAATAATGCAGCTCGGACATGGCCTATGCTGGAGCACAGGGAGTTTGGAAGCAGACCAGATGCCTTTGCAGGGTCACAGCTCACTCTAGGACTTGAGAGACCTTTGGTCAATGCATGCCCTGGGGACCACACTCCCCATCCTGCTGGATCCCTCCAAGCATCTCCCAAGGGACTGCAGAGAGTGAGCCCTTAGGCTGGCCTCGCATGCCGTGAATTATTTAGGGACCCTGTAGCCGGGCAGCAAACCAACCTCCCCAACACCACGGTCTCTCCCCACAATGCACCCCCCTTAAAACCCTCTGGGAAGAGACCGGGGAGCCTAAAATGGGCGAGAAACAGGCTCAGGGAGGAAGAACGGTTCTGCAAGGCAGGGAGATGCGGTTGGGGTCCCTCGGTGTGCCAGGGGTGGGGGGAGAGTGGGGCAGCGCAGGAGGAAGGGCCGCCTGGGGCTCCCCCTCGATTGCCCCTGGAGGGAAGCTGCTGAGGCCGCGGGAGCCGGGGGGCATCGCGGCGGGGCGGCCGGCGGCAGCGGAGCCCCGCGCCCTGCAACAGCCTGGAAAACTTCCCGGCCGAGCAACACCGAACCCACCCCGGGGACGGAGGATGATGGGCCCCCCCTTACCCGGCTCCTTCCCCATTACCCTCGGGGCTCCAGCCGCGAGGCGTCCCTCTCCCTGCCCGCCGCTCCGGGGCTGGGGGGGGCCCAGCGGGGCTTACCTCGCCGCCGAGCACCTGCAAAGGATACGGATTACAGACCAGCCGGAGGCACCAGCTGCGCGGCCGGCTGTCCTGGCTCAGGTAGAAGAAGACGACGGGGGCCAGCGCCGGGTAAGGCAGCGCCTCCGCCTCCGAGTCGCCGCTGCCCGCTTCCCTGTCCCCCGGCCCCGGGCAGCCCCCGGCCCCGGACAGGTCATTAAGGCGGATGAAAGTCTTGGCTTTGCCCGGCTCCGGCTCCTCCTCTGCGGCTCGTGGTCCATCCTCGTCCATCCTCCGGCCAGCGGCCCCGGGGGGAGCCGGGACAACGCGGGGCGAGCCGGTGGGGAGTCTAGAGGGGTGCGGCCATGG
>JANRGW010033626.1:0-11168 GCA_024733675.1 Psilopsiagon aymara
ACACAGGGGCTTGGAGCAACTGCTCCAGTGGAAGGGGTCCCTGCCCGTGGCAGGGTTGGAGCTGGAGGAGCTTTAAGCTCCCTTCCACCACAAACCAGGCTGGGATTCGGTGGTGAATTCTGCCTTTCCTGAGCATTGTTCTCGGGTGTGTTAGTAGTAGTTTGAGAGTTTGCAGGGTGCTTTTCCCAGCAAACTCCCCTTGTCTTTGGGAAGCGTCAAGCTTAATGCCTTTTGACTCCTCTCTGAAGCCTGACATTGTGGTGATCTTCCTGTAGAAGAGCAACATCACCCTATTCTTTAAAGAAATACCCAAGCACTGTTGGTGAAGTGGAGGGCAGCACAGGTGCCTTCCTTTGTAAGACTGAGTGCCTGGAGAAGTCCTGTGCCCTGTAACATCAGTGAATGATTGCACTCTGTGGCTGTCATTACTCATTTGCCATTATTCTTCCTTTACTATCTTTCAGAAAAGGTTTTTGATGTAACAGCACAGCCTGAGCAAGGGAGAAGTACATCCAAGTGTCCCAAAACTGCCAGGCAGAAGCTTGCAAAGGCACTGATTTGGGGAGATGATCTGTAGGCTGCCTAAGAGCAAGGTTAAAGCTGGCTCTGCCTCCTCTTTATGCCTGAAAAGATAGATTGTTGTTGAATACAGTAGAAAACTCGTGGTCTTTACCTGCCAAAAGCTACACTGAGAGTGTTTTTGAAGAGAAATAGAAACAACTTGACCTCACTTGGGCTTCTGTATGTAGTTGCACCCCTTGCTGTTGGGGAGCAGAATGGATTTCTTCAGTTTGAGTGCTGTGACTCCAGTTCCTGAATTGAGTGCCCATGAAGACCTTTAGTAGTTGTCCAGAGTCAGGAAGGCTTGGGTTGTTCTCTGTAAACACTTGCTTCCATAGCATAGTTCCTGTGGTTTACTTTGAACTCTTCCTTCTTCACTTGTAGCTTCTCCTCTTCTGGAAACTCTGCTGTTCAGTAATGAAGGAAGCTCCTGCCTGTGTTCATTTTCCAGGTCTCTACCAACCTCGTTGCTTGCTCTCCTGGCTCTCTGAGAGAACATGTCTGATGTCTGTTTGCTTCCCTTGTCTTGCCTTTTAAGATAGGATCCGGTTTAAGGGACTTTGTTCCATCACCTCCAATAGCTCTTGCTTTGTTCAGTTTGATCTTGGGCTGCAGCTGTGGGTTTTACAACTGGCTTCAGAAAACATGATTGCAGCATTTCTCCTCCATGTGCTGGCTGGGTGATTGAGCTAGCCAGTTCCTGCTGTCTGTCCACTTCTCTGCTCTTGATGGCTCTTTTCAGGTAATTGAAGATAAGCCTGGCTTAATGGAAAGCTTGATGGAAGGGTTATTGGGGATAAAGCACATATTTCTCTGTGCCTTCTAGAAATTGAAATCTCTGCATAGCAGAGGAAGAAAAGCAAGTGTGGTGTTGGAAAGTGGAGCGTTTGAGTGCCCCAGAAGTATTAATGCCAGTTTGGCTTCCTTTTGTGTATCCTAACTTCTTGTCTCTCTTCCATTAAGATTCCAATACTGAATATCCAGATGAAAATATTCCCAGCTCTCTGTACTGTGGCAGGAACCATATTCTCCTGTACCAACTACTTTGGTGTGATCTTCACAGGTGGAGTTGGCAAAAACGGATCCACTATAGCAGTAAGTACTTTGTTCTGCTTAGTTACTCTGCAGCAGGCTGAGGCTCTTCAGCCATGCTGCGAGTTGTTATTTGATGTAATACCTCCTACATATGAAATGTTTTACTTTCATTTCCTTGCTTGGCTTCAGAAAAACAAGTTAATATTGTCAGTGTAAGAACAGTAGCTTTAGGAGTCAAGAGTTTGAACATTTTGGACTATTTAAAAGTGCTCATGGTACTTTGATATTTGCTTTTGAATTGGTCATGTGAAACAGGTTGTATAAATACACTTCCCCCTAAATTGTTCATAGAAAAGTACAGTGTAAAAATCCATTCAGAAGGAAGTTTAAGAAGATTGGTTATGGTTTTGTGCCTTCTAAAAGGTCTGCATCGGTCATATTGCCAGTGAAGAAGTGCAGGTGGAGGCATCTGCACAAGGCACCTCCTTCTGTTTGTGAAGGTGATGGTTGATCCTGGAGCTCTGGAAGTTTTCCAAAAGGCAATCCTCTACCAGCCTAATAATTACTTGCCACCAAACAGGCTGGTTTAGCAGCTTTCTAGCTGGCACAGAGAGAGCTGTCCAAGTTTGGTCTCCTGCCCTTGCTAACAGCGTTAGCCAGGGCCTATGTGATGTGTCAGAACCATGTTCTCAGCTGACACTTGCTCGAGTTTCATCGCCCTTTGTTCCTGTCAGTGTTCAAAAAGACATGGTTTTAGTGTGATTTTTAATAAACCCCCACCCATTGCACACCATGTCTTTGGCTCAGAGGTTTCTCTGCAACATATACATTTTATTAACCTAATGCTTTTAATCCCTCTCTCTAGGGAACGAGTGTCCTTTCCCCTTTTCTTCATATTGGGTCAGTGATTGCCTTGGCTGCAATGATCTACAAGAAATCTGCAGTGCAGCTCTTTGAAAGGCATCCTTGCTTATATATACTCACTTTTGGTTTTGTATCTGCTAAGATAACAAACAAACTAGTGGTAAGTGCACCAGAACCTTTGAGTTTCTTGTTATTGCAGTAAAACCTTTTGTGGAGTTGAAAGCTCTCTGGTTGTTCCAGTGAGAACTGACTTCTGTTTGTGTGCCGAAGCAATACTCATGCTTTTCTTATTTTTAGTAGCTCAGAGTGCAGCAGAGCTTTTCTTCTGTTTGAAAGGGCAGTGGTAAACCTCAAGCTAACGCTATGGTTACACAGTCGGTGCAGCACAGCTTACAGTTGCCTGCGTTCTGTTTCTTCCCCTTTCCCAGCTGTTTATTCACCCTATTGCAGTGTATTTGCACACACGTGTGATGAGCTGAGCTGGAACCGAAACCCCCCTCAGATGCAAGTGCAGAGGGGAGGAACGTTTTGGGGGAGAGAAGGTGACAGAGCTGCTGAGGTTTGGAACAGTTGCTCAGGGTTTAACTTACTTGGAGAGAAATAGTGGCTGAAATTAACAGCAGGTTTGTGCCAAGGGGCAGGTGAGTGAGAGGAGCCCCTGTTGAACAGAATGAATGAGGAATTAAACAACTGCTGCCCCACAGACTGAACCTGCATCCTGGTTCTGCAGGCCTGTGTTGCGTTGCCACGTGCACTGGATCAGTGTTGGATGTAACTCTTCATGGAAGAAAAGTTAATTTCTTGTCACGATCCATTTGCTACACAGTGAGGATGTGGTGTAGCACATCTGCTGTGCATGTGGGGGAGTGTGGGAAGGCCACACCAGAGAGAGGTGGTGCTCCTTATGGAGGAGACCAGATAGCAGGAGGGAGAGGAACAGCAAGTATCTGAGTTTTGAAGATCTGGCAGCAGGTTTTGTTTCCGGGCTCAGCTAAACCATAAAACTCACCAGTCTACTCCCATTTCACTGCTTTGTTTCTGGCAGGAGGAAGAGTTTGTGGGTTGGCAAATGTGTTAGTTTTTTTCCTGTAGCTGCATTCTTTGTTCTGAGAAGATGCTTCTCTGCAGACCTTCCTGTATAGCTGTAGACATTCATGGTTAAAACAGTATTGTTGCCACTACTGAAGTACTTGATATGCCCCATCCCTGGCAGTGTACAAGGCCAGGTTGGACACAGGGGCTTGGAGCAATCTGCTCTAGTGAAAGGTGTCCCTGCCTGTAGCAGAGGGTTAGAACTGGATGAGCTTTAAGGTCCCTTCCAACCCAAACCATTCTATGACTATATATCTTCTGGTAAGGCGGATTGAGCTTTGAGTGTTTTGGCTTTGTGTAGTTTGAAGTAATTCTACCTTATCTGGTGTATATTTATTTCTTACACTTCCTCTTTCTGGTTAATATAGGTTGCCCACATGACTAAAAGTGAGATGCACCTCTACGACACAGCATTCATAGGCCCAGCACTGTTGTTTCTGGACCAGTATTTTAACAGCTTTATTGATGAGTACATTGTACTCTGGGTTGCTCTGGTAAGTACAGGATTGTCAGCACAAGCACTTGGGTGCTCTTCCACAAACCCTGTTTGCGCTGCTTAAGTCTACCTGGCTCTAGAGGGTGATGGAAACCTACTGTACTGAGTTCATTTTAACTAGAACTGATGCTAAGAGATAGACATGGTTGGTTTGGTGTATGGTTCAAGCAGTTCTAAAGCAATGCAGCAAATACTCAGGCTTTGAATAGGATATTTTGAGAATTTGGGTTTGTGTCTTGTTAGCGAGGGAATTTATTACGTGCAGTGAGTGTAGCTTGGCTGTGCCCTAAGCTCTTGAAGCCATGTCCATCTGTCATTGCTAACAGCCCATTAGGTAAAAACACCTGAAGTTAAGCGCATGGGTGCTTAGCAAGCGCTCAGGTGTTACCTACCAAAATGCAGTGTTAACCTTTTAATAAAGCAGATATTTTCAGTATGGTTATCCCCATTCAGAGCTAATGGGGCACTTCACAGTGTCTGTAAAGCCACTATCACTGTTTTCCCCTTTCTGACTCCAGAATTAAGTCTGTGTTCTTATCAAGCTGGAAGCAAGCCCAGCATGCCTGGAAACTCTTCTCTTCCCGAGTGATTATTCCTGTAGGGTTGGAGATTCAGTTTAGGAAAAGAAGACCCCAGTGCTTTTATTCTGAAGGTGTTATGAAAACACAGACTTCAATGTGTCATTCTTTTCCCTTGGCAGATCTTCTCTCTCTTTGATTTGCTCCGATACTGTGTCAGTGTGTGCAATCAGATTGCTGCCCATCTGCACATCCACGTGTTCCGAATCAAGTCCTCCGCACATTCTAACCACCATTAGGAAATGGGGAGTCACCAGAAGGAGAGCTAAAGAAAGAGTTGGTTTTCTACATGAAAGGATGTGAAGATACATAGGAGACTAAGGCAAAAAGCAGATAAGAACAAAGTAATTTATAATAATCAGTGTTGTATAACTTTTATTCTTTGTTATCAGTAACACTCCTTAACTAGTCTCCTGCCTGAGAGAGTGAATTCCAAGTACACCCTAGTCAACTCTACATGTAGTCAACTCTTGGTTCGAAGCCCAGGGAAGCATGCAGGGAGTAATGCTCTGTCTTTGTAATTACCTTGGTTACAAACTAATCTATCTATGGTGAATGGATCCCCAACAACTGACGTTTCTAATGTAGTAGAATTACAGCTGCAATACAACTTGCTTTTAATTTTAATACTTCATCATCTCTTAGTGAAATACTTGTTTAGTGTCCACTTGAAATTGATTTACTAAAGACCTGAGCTGGTCAAACCAGAGATATCTCACTACTTGTGCAGCTGAAGCAGCTCTCAGGGCCTGAGTCCAGGCTGAGGTGGTTCCTTTGCTTGCGCGTTGCTGGTAAAGCGGTTTCTTGCTAAAGGATGACGTGTTGAACAGGGTTCTGCAAGTCAAGGGATGAGGAGCGCAAAATAGTGCGGTATCTTTGTCAATTTTATTTTTTTAAATAAACAGTCTCTAAAAAAGCCCACTTCCTGCTCAGTTTTCTTCAGTGGAAAGACTCAAAATTTACGGTTTACTTTTTTATGTATAAAACTTCAGCAAAATTTCCTTTCTGCTCTTAATAAATAAGAATTCTGAGAGCAAGAGTTGTCTTCAGATGTGTGTGTTGCTCTGTCTTCCTTGGAGTGATGAAGTACCACCCAGCCTGTTACTTAGGAAATCATTTCCTAATGCGTCTATGTGTGTAGTGCTGTCGTTCCAGGATCTCCAAGAGCTTTCTCTGCTCTATAGTGCAGTAAGTTTGGTGTGGGTTTTCTTGCTGCTGTTTTAATACCATTTGAAGTGGGGTGAACTGAGCCAAGCAACTGATCCCACGCTGTGGGGCTCTTCCAGTGCTTGCCACGTGTGGTGATGTGCCGTGTGGGTTTGCCCATCCCTGGCAGTGTTAAAGGCTAGGTTGGATGAGGTTTGGAGCAGGCAGCTCTAGTGGAAGGTGTCCCTGCCCGTGGCAGGGGATTGCAACTGGCTGAGCTTTAAGGTCCCTTCCAGTTCAGACCATTCAGTGATTCTATGAACTGCATCAGAGGGGCTAAGTTAGATTTAATGGAGGGTTTAATTGTACCTTAGTGAAGTGCTGCAGTATGTGCCACAGGCCCTGGCATTGAAGGCAACTTCAGCCCCTGAACAGAGTGCCTAGGCTTGCTGTACAGGGCAAAGGGAATGTCTCCAGAGCAAAAGGTGTTGTGGGACTGCTTGGGACATGGTGGGGAATGCTAGGTTGAAATCCTAGCCCTCTGAGAAGGAAGCATCTCAAGATGGTAAGATAATGCCTGTGTCTGCTGGGAACCTAGAGCCACGGCAGTACGTGAAGACACCTGCATGTGTTTCTTCTTTGGGGGAATTAAGTACAGCTTACTTAGAATAAAAAACCCCAACAACAATAAATCAAAATCCCCTTGGCCAGGAAGTGGTGATGTGTATTTCCTGCGATACACTCATGGTTAGAAAACGTGCTCAAGGAGTGGAAAGAAATGTCAGTCTCTTTAAAGAGCTTTAAAGTCCCTTCTCCCACCTCCCTGGGACAGTGCCCAGTGTCAGGCTGTCATTCCCAAGTTGTGTCCACAGGACTGCTTGTGCTAGAGAGCACAGCATGGCTTCAGTTCAGTTTAAGTGTGTGCCCCTGTGAGGAAAGACCTGGGGCCCCTGGTTGAGGTGTTGCAGGAAGCAGAAGTGAGATGCTGACCTTGTCAGCTGAGCTGCAGTATGTGGATGTGCTCTGGTTTGGGTCTTTGGTTGGAAGAGTCTTGGTTCCTTCCTGAGGGCTGATACCAGTTCAGCAAGAGAGCTGGAGGTCATGTGTTGGGATTGAGGCACTGGGGAAAAGAGGAGCATCCTCCTCAGGATGAGGAGGAAACTAATGTCGGTTTCCCTGCTTCGACCTTAACTCCCAGGCACTTGCATGCTTGTGAGCAGCCAGTGCAGTCAAGAGCTCTTTGGGGAGCCTGACCTTATGGGTTTGTATTGGGGATCCTCAAGGGCTCCCTGCTAGGCTGAAGCCTGAGGGAAGAGTTTGATTCCTGCATCCTTACCACATAGCTGGGGCACAGCTCTGAAGTGATCTGGAGCTGTGATGGTCCAAGTGCCTTGGTGTACCTTGGAGATGCTTTCAGTAAGGTGGCAGCTGCCTTTCCAGTATCACAGCTTCAGATAGAACTGGAATTGAGATAAGTGGTGCGTTTAGCTTGAACTGCATTCAGCTCCCTGAAGGTTTGATCTGGATCCTCCAACCTCTGCTGTTGCCCTTCAAGCAGTGAGCAAGATGAATTCTACAAGACAAAAAACCTGGAAGGGTTTTAAGGTGCTGAGGACCTGTCTCACCTCTCACAAACCATTTGTGTCTCTTCATCAGCATGAAGTGGGTACAGAACTCCCTGGAGTGGGAGTGCTTTCTAGGGATGCAGACAAGGAGAACCGTGCTCTTTGTCTCAAGGATTTTAAGATGAAGCTGCTCCCAATGATGCCTCACAAATACTTGGTGAAGAACTGAAGTCTTCATAGGGTTATCCAGAAGGAAACCTGTGTTTCTAAACAGCCCAAGCCTGTTGATGTTCAGGCAATGCCATCGGACACCTTTTCATGAGGTGTTTGCTACCTGGATGTTTGAATGGCCTCTGTGTTCAGCCAGCCAGGGAAAATTCCTGTTTCTATCCCCATGAAGTTTCAGTGCTATCCAGGAATAGCACTGTTCACTGCTGTGGGTAGAGGCGTTTATACAATACCTGTAATAAATAATGGCAGAAATGAACTTTACCCCTGGTGCTTGACCATTATGGTGCTGTCTTGTTTGTGATCATAGGTTGTCTTCGATGTACTTGGAGAGCTGAGGCTGCCCGAGGAGTTGAGAGGGGGAACAGAGGTTTTGTGGGCTCAGCCTGACTTGTTGCCCTGCTTTTGATGCCTTCAGAAGACATTTGGAAGGAGGAGCTTTTGCAAGAGCCTGTTGAGCTTCCTGCAAGGCCTGTGTCTGGGTGTACTCCCTTCAATGCAAACACAACCTATCTGTGTTGAGCAGGTTTTCCCCTGAAACTCTAAAGGCAAGCTGAAAATTGCCGCTTGGGGTTGGAGTGTTGCCTCTTCCAAGAACCCTTAAAGGAAGCTCCTTGCTTTGGCAAGCAGTTTAATGCTGGAAAGAGGCAGCTCAAGACACCTCAGGGCCTGTTTCTGTTTCATTTGAATATCAGTCTTGTCTCGTACAAGTATTTGTGTCTTCTTTCCTTCCTACCCTGCATGCGTCGGGTACACCCAGTGCTGCTGTGCCATGTCTTTGCATTTGGAATGGCATTGCAGAGATGTTTAATCATCTCCAGAGAGCGGGAGCTGAAGACTGCAGCTCTTTTCAGGGGTCAGAGCCAGGTGGGAAGTGAGCTGAGGCAGGAGCTGTGCCTCTTGTTGTTGTACTGGCACAATCTGACGGCACTTAGCAATACTGACTGCATTGGCTCTGATGGGTTAAATATGCCCAGGGCTGTTTGCTCGCACCCAGGCAGCTGGCACAGGCTGACACATGCCAAAACGTGAACCTTATCTTCCAAGCAGGGCAGCTGCATAGCAGGAATTGAGCCACACATCAGGAAGGGTTCCTGTGCTGACTCCCAGTCCGTGCCTTGAGTTGTTTGCATGAGTATGAGCTGGCCAATGCTATGCTGGGAACTATGTTAATGATTTAGCAGAATAAATGAGCACTTTCCAGTTCAGGGAAACATTCCTTGGCACTGTTTTACTGACTCTTGTGGATGCAGATCAAATGGTAGACAAAGCTTTGCAGGAGGGAAATATGCTATGAGTTCTGCTGATGCGCTTCAGCGTGACCTGAGCCCTGCATGTGGTCCTGCTCCTCGCAAACAGCAGCTGAGTGTCCCCCGGTGTCTCTAGCAGCAAAGACCATCTCCCTGCCTACCAGCAGGAGGTCTGAGGGAGACAGGCTGTGCTCAAAAGAAGGACATAGGGTATTTTATTCAGCATCTGCCCCTTCAGCACAGTGTCTTCTTGATTGACCATAGGGAAGTGCACATTTCTTGCAACAGGCAGCCCATCACCCTCTGGCATTAAAGGAAGGGCACTCTTGCCAGCTTGCACCAGTGAGGTGAGTAATGATAATACCAAGCTTCTTTTTAGTGTTCAGACCAACCCTTGAAACTTGCTGATCAGGAACTCCCGGCCTTGCTGGGGGAAGTATAGACCCCATAGCAGCTTTCCAGTATCTGAAGGGGGGGCTATAGGGATGCTGAGGAGGGACTCTGTATTAGGGACTGTAGTGATAGGACAAGGGGTGCAGGTTGGATGGAGCCTTGGGGGCCATGGTTTAGTGGGAGGTGCCTCTGCCCATGGCAGGGGGGTTGGAACTGAATGAGCTTAAGATCCTTTCCAACCCTGACTATTCTATGGTTCTATGATTCTGTGTCTGGCCCTGGTTTATCTGGGAAGGAAACCCAGCTTCCCCTGCTGCAATACTTATTCCCTGGATGAGTGCATTAGGAAAGGGGGAGAGCCACAGTTCAGCTTTAACTCAGCTGCAGGCATCATTTCAGAGTCAGGGCTTCAATGAACTGCGAGGGTTTAAAAGAAGTTGACATCAAAACCAGAACCGAGGAGGATGTTGATGTGTTTTACTGCTGGATTTAACAAGTACTTCCTCCCCACTCACAGCTGTTGATCAGCCATTTCCCCCTACTACAAAACACAGCCCTGTGGCCTTCACAGTTTGCTTATAGCACAAATAAATAACCTCCTGGAAAAGACTGGTTTTGTTTCTATAAAGAGCTAAACTGGGCTCTAAGTGGTCCCAGGCAGCTACTGTAGAGGAAACCACTACAACCCACCCCAACCGTGCCTGCTGCTATTTAACAATGAGTGTATCTTGATAGAAAATCCAATGAAACAGTTGTTAAGAATAGAAGCCTTGGAAGCTTGTCCCATCGGATGATACCGATTTGCAAACCCTAGGCTTGTTTGCATGAGAAATAACACTATTTCTACTCATCTTTTTCTTCTTCCCTATCAACTACTCTGCAGCCTTTTTTGTCCTGCAGCCAGCTCCCCAACTTCCCTTCGTGCTGCCTGGGGTCCTGGTGGGTCCAAGTCTCTGCACAGCACACTGGGAGCTGCAGTTTGTGCCTGGTGCCAGCGAGAGCAGAGCAGTGAGCACAGCCTGCTTGCCAGCTCTGTGCAAATGGAGTTTTCCAGTGCAACGATGCCCTGAGGAAAAAGGAAAGCTGGAAATTGGTGTTTGGTGCTGCCCATACATCTCATGAGTCACAGATGGGTAGAAACTGGCGGAGAGATCCAGCAGAGGCCATGCTGCGTGGTGCTGCTGGCAGTGACCCTGCTCCAGGCCGGGCTTCAGGAATCCCTTCGGTGCTTCTTCTGCTCCTGGTACTCTGTTATTTTCCGCTGGAAATACGCTGTGGATGAGGAGAGGTCATTAGGGAGAGGCAAGTGTTGGGCAGCACACTCCTGGGAATGCAGATGCACGCCAGGAGCCAAACTGTGCTGGGTGATGGACAACTGCAGCCAGGTGAGGACCCCGGCGAAATCCAGGACTGTTGCATATCCACCCCATCCCTCCCACCTGCCCAAACCACGCTTTGTTGTGCTGGGTTAGGCTGAAGTTTTCACCCACGTGTTCACTCCTGTTCAGCCTTTGTGTTTCCTCTCCAGCCACCAAGGAAGAGAGAAAATTGGAGACCCTGTCCCTAGGGTAGTAGCCTAAAAGATGACATAGACTGGGAGTATGATGAGAAAGCTGGGATTGGGCCATCCTCTTTCCCAGCTCCAGGCAGACCCAGATCCACGTCTGCCCAGGAAGCCCCCAGCGACCCGGCCTGGCTCAGCACCAGTGTGGCAGCAGGGCCAGGGCAGGGATTGTGCCCCTGCACTGGGCACTGGTGAGGCCGCAGCTCCAATCCTGTTCAGCTCTGGGCCCCTCACTGCAAGAGGGACATTGAGGTGCTGGAGCGGGGCCAGAGAAGGGCCATGGAGCTGTGCAGGGCCTGGAGCACAGTGTGATGGGAACGGCTGAGGGACCTGGGGGGTTCAGGTGGAGAAGAGAAGGCTCAGGGGGGACCTGATCGCTGCCTACAACTGCCTGAG
>JANRGW010033627.1:4040-23693 GCA_024733675.1 Psilopsiagon aymara
CAGCTTAATTAACATGGCAAACATAGGAATCATCCTGTCCCTCCACTTATCAGGTAGTTTAACTGCTCCCATCCTGGACATTTGCTAGTCTCCAGTAGAGTTTACACCAACTGAATGGGCTCATTAACATAGCAATCATCCTGTCCTTCTACCCATCAACCAGTTTAACTGCGCCCATCCCCAGGTCCTGTTTTTCTATTTTATTTTTTGTACTATTTTAATTTTTGTACTAAGGTGCTAAGGGCCTAAAAATACCTTCAAGCACTCCCACTACAAAGCCATAAGACTTAACCTTACTTAGAACTGATTGCATTTTGTGGTTTTGTGCGTCCTCCTTTCACCAGTTACATCTTTGCATGAGGACATGTGCTCTTATCCCATAACACATTATGATTTTTGTCACTGAGGGTCTTGTAGAATGACTTTCAGAAGCATACGTGAACTATAGCCACCAGATATCAACTGCCACCACAACATGGAAAGATGAACCCCTAAAAGAAAATTTCTGTTGTAGAAGTTTCCCTAAGTTCTTCATGTTCAGAGAGATCATGCAGATTTCGGTTTTTTCTTCTACAATTATGTTGTCTTTGAAGCCTCCTGCTCCTTGATTTTTCCATGGCCTTACAGATGCTCTATAGGTCTCCTAGCCCCTAGATGTAACAACATGATTTATAATTAGTGTCTCTGATTTTTTTGTAAGTTAAAGCATAATTCATTTTTCTTGCCTTCCTTCCTAAGGGCGTATTTGTCCGTTTGTTCCTTCAGGGTTTGGGTTGGGTTTTTTTTGTTGTTTGTTTGAATAACATCTTCTTATTCCTAAGCAAGCTCCCTTACACTTATTTAAGCCTTCTATCTTTTGGTCTTTCTCAAACATTTATTGATAGGTAATATGTGCTTGCTCTGATCATTCAGCATGATATCTTTGAACAGCCTTAGTACTGTCCAAAATCAGGGTTTTGTGCTTAAACCACTGATTTTAGCTTCTTTATAGCAAGATCTCTTCGTTTTTGTGTAGTTTGCCTGTTTTAAAATTCAGCACTACACTAGTGGGCCTCTTGGCTCTTGGAAGAAGAATAAGGACATTGGACTTGACTTCAATATAGTACTGCCGCTGTTTCCAACAGACTGTGACAGTCACCAAGTCCTTCACACTGGTCAGGACTTCTTTCCTCATTTCCCTGCCTAGTACTTCCATAATAAAGAAACCAGCAGTGTTCAAAAGTTCAGCCCACACATCACACTCAACAGAAATGTTTACCCAGCAAATAAGTGCAATTGCAGTCTTCTTTCATTATTCATTCCTGCCTTCCTTGATCTCCCTCAGTATGTCAATCTCTATTACCATCTTCATCATGCAGCCTGTAGTGCAGCCTTATTGCTGTGTTTTTCCTACATGGGACTGGAGTTTGGTTCAAAGGGTTTCTATTATTTGTTGACAAGGTTTGCTTGATTGTTTATCTATCTGATTTGACTCAAAGTGTCTTTTAGGTTATAGCACCACACCTTCATCTTTAGAGACCATTTTGTCTTTCCAGTATAATATTTCAAACCAGTATTTCACTGTCCATTTGCTCCTCCTTCCACCAAATTTCCAATGTGTCTTTTATGTCTTTAAACTCATTTAAATCAAACACTCCTATCTCCCTAGACTTCTAATATTCAGGTAGATATATGCATAAAATTACTTCTAGCTTTCTTCTATCTGTGCCATTGTGCATTTTTTTTTGTAACTTGGCAATTTCTAGTTTTTGTCTTGTGCTTCACCTGAGGATGAACAGTTCTTGTAATGTCTGGGTGTGTCCTCTGAACCCCCATACTCCTCATCGTCTTCACATGAGCACCATCCTGGCAGAGTTGGCAGCCGGAACTCCCTTGGGCAAGCTCCAGACACCTTTCCAGTCTTTACGGTTTTGAACTCTCTTAGATGTATAATTTTCCCAACAGCATTACCTCTTTGTATCTGTCTGGCCCAGCATATGTTATCAGGACTATTTTGGGGAAAACTGTCAAGGAGATACTGCAATTTTGCCTCCAAAAGCTCTCCCCTTACATCACTGGCACTCACAAGGATGGTGGCCACTAGCCCCCCTTCCCAGCACTTCCCAGAAACCTAGCAAAAACATTGTGAGACCTGTTGCCTGCTTCTCAGCCTACAGGCAAAGCAGCAATGTTTGCTGGAACTACGAGCCCAAACAGCTATACATTTCATAACTAATAACCACAACACAGCTGACGATTCTGGTCTCTCATACACAAGGCATGTAGAGGCTGTGCAGGAGCAATGACAGACAAATAACGAATGCAGAATGAAAATGGAGAAGCAACAGTGACAGTCATCATGGTCTTACAGCTGGCCACAAGTCTTTGAGTGGGCAGAATCCCTTGCTTGCTTCAGAAGCTGTTGTTACACCATATGGACACAATATTAATGCTGCATGTTTATAGAAATTGAAAGGTGGAAGCACATTCTGGCTCGCACTAAGTACCATTCTGTTTCTTCTCAAAGCCTTGGAGGAATGGATATGGTGGGGCTGTGAGGACATCCTGGGCCTTCGCAAAAGCCCTGCTGAGCTGCTTAAACTGGCAAACCTTCAAGACTTGTGTAAATCACTATATAGACCAATTTTCTATCCCTTTTCTTCTTTGCCTTTTCTCCAGAGGTAATGGGCATAAATACATTCTCTTTTCAGTTATTTTCTCTGACAGAGGGGGGAAATATGTTACATTTGAGAATATAAAATCGTGAAGAAATGAGAAAAAAGTAAGAACTGAGAAAAAAAGAAGACAGGAGGCAGAGAATTATCCTGATTTGGCCACAAGTACTTTCTTTAGTAGGTAGAATTGTTTTATTAAAAAGAGTTCTGAACTGCTCTGAATTGGGGAATTCTTCTCTGGTTTTACAGTTAGGTACTTTTTGGCAGAAAGACCTCAACTGTGGCAGTAAAAATCCTACATTCACGAGTTTTCAGAAACTAGCAGGAGTCTTTCTTTTATCTCAACAGGAGTGTCTCTTCTTTGATTTTACTGTCTATCTGCATTACTGTGTAGTTTCTCCCTTCTTTATCATCTATCTGTAACAGGGAGACAGGGATACAGCGCATCATTAAGAACAAGTAAACACCATTAAAACAATTCCCCTTCATTGTCACTGCATTGTTTTGAATTGAATTATTGACTCCTGAATAATACCAAGGTTTGGGAGAAGCAGGCTGAAACTAGCTTTGAACCCCTCTGGGTAAACAGCCCACTTACAGCATCAAAAGGAATAGGCTTACTGTAACTGCATGCTCTAGTTGGGAAAAAGTTAGAGCATTTCTTAAGTGTAGCCCACACTAAAATGCCCCTATTTTGGTTCCCACTACAAAAAAAAAAAAACCCTGAACTGAATCACAGTCATTGACTGGTTTGGGTTGAAAAGAACCTTTAAAGATCATACAGTTCAATGTGCCTGCTGTGGAAAAGGATGTGTTTCACTAGGCCAGGTTTTTCAAAGTCCCATCCAACCTGATCTTGAACACTTCCAGGGATGGAACATCCACAGCTTTGCTGAGATGGGGTGGTTTGAATTCAGTTTCAGATGCAGAAGCCCAAGTCTTCTTACTGGGTGTAGAGCATAAAATAAGGTGTGGCCTCTTTTGGCCAGTAGCCTGCACATAATTGTCAGCATATGGGAAATCAAAGACAGTTGCTGGTTAAAATGAAGGGGTACTAAATATTTCCCTTCATATTGGGGGACTAATAAGAAGTAGTAACAAGCAATTTCAGGAGTCAGGATGGGCTAAGGCTGGGGTCTCATTCCCACCCCAGCACTAGCCCAGAGCTCTAACTCAGGCAAGATGCTGCTGAGTAACCAAGTTTCCTCAAGCTGCATGTAGGAGCGTCATCACAGCACTAAGTACCTTGTTTAAGGAAGCAACTCCATAGCATCTGTAAGAACACAATGGGACTGGAAACCTTTGTTTCTTTGTTCTATGACCGATAAAGTATCTTCACATCTTCGGGATCTTAAGAGAAAGCTGATTTTTGATTTTTTTAAGGCAATGAAATCATTTCCTTGGAACAGGGAGATAAGACTCTTTCAGTAGCACTGGCAAGACTGCTATTGTGTGAGTGGGAGGAGAAAAATAGTTTGGTCAGGTAAATCCTAGAGGTTTAGGGCATAGGGGAAAATACTTCCTTCAAGCTCTGCTTTCTGACCAAGGAGAAGATTCTGCAGTGTTTCCTTGAAATTTTCTCCAGCCTTAAGCCCACTCTCTTCTGGGTGAGAGGGAAAATGGAGTATGTCAGACACTGTTACCAGGTTGTTCCCGGAAAGGGAATATAGGGAAGATTATGAAGAAGCTGTTATCTTTTATTTAAAAGCAAAAAGGGAAGGGGTGGTGGTGTGTGGAATGGAAGGAAATTTTAAGTTTACAGGCAAAGTGCCTGCTTGTGAGTCTTCCAAAGACCAAAGCTGGCATGAGAGGTCTGTTCACACAGCTCATCTTCTTTGGACTCAGGATGTGACTGGGCTCGTTCAAATACCCATTGCGCTCCTCCTCCTTTTGAATCAGTATCTTTTCAGTTTGGCATGTAGAGACTTTCTTTCTTGTATCAAGAAGCACCATGGCACCTTTTAAAAATCTATCTTTGCCATTTTGCAGCACAGACAAGATGGAGTCTCAGTTTTTTGAGACATGATGTGCTCCTGCTGCTTATTCCCTACTTAATCCTCCAAGTGTGACATCAGCCATAGCTATGGAACTTACTGAGACTTCTCAGTCACAGAATTATCAGCAATACAGACTCCAGTGAGGAAAGCACAGCAGGAGCAGATGCATGGAAGAAAAAGAGAGAGAAGCCTGTTTTCATTCAAACATGACTCATAATAAAATGTTTTTTGAAAGAGACAAAGTGGAAACAGCAAATATGCAAATTATAGAAAATGCACCCAATTTCCCCCCCAAAAAAAAGAAAAAAAGGAATTTTCAGTGATCCTGGCAATTACAGCTCCATTAACTTAAATTCTATCCTTGGGGCGAAAATGAAGCAGATATGAGAGACAGAATAAGGAAAGAGAATCAATAAACAGCTAGAGATAAAATTTTAGTAATAAACATAACAATGGGTCTCAGCAAAGTTGGATTCTTCAGGCACCACTAAAATACAAATAATAAAAGAATAAATCTTCACAAAGAGATATAAAAGGCTTTAAAAGAATTAAAGTAGTAGTGCCTACTGGAAATTCAGTTGACATATGGCATTTTGGTTTTCCATAAAGTATTTGATATTGCATCTCCCATGAACACGCTTGAAAAATTAATTGAGATTGGCTTCAGTAGGAGTACTGCCACAGGGTCTACAAATTGGCGGAAAGAACATTAGCAAATGGTAATGATAAATGGCAGTGTTTTAATTTGGGGGAGGTAGCTACTGGGGTGCCACAGCAATTGGTGATATGTCTTATCTCATTTATCATCCTCATTAATTGGTCTGGAATAAAAGTAAAGAGCACTTAATGAAATTCACATTCAATGCTGAATTGGGGGGAGTTTCAAATCCTAGTAGGAAAGAATGAACAGGAAAACCAAAAACATTCAGTGAAAAGTGAGGTGCAAGGGCAGAGAATTCTTTTTTTAAAAAAAAAAAAAAAGAAATGATGCAACTATTAGATCTTACTTGGAGTATTTTGGAGAAAAATATTGAGAAAGTAAAACTGATTGGGATCTTAAAGCCAGAAGATGCCGTATTGTCCATTTATTTTCATTCCCTTCCCAATACAGGCACAATTTCATTCCTCTAAGTAGCCACATGCTGTACGTTGTGTGAGAACGTATCGCTCAGAAATGCATCTAGTCTTATAGACTTTTGGTGGTGAATGCTAATTGTTTGTTAACAGTTTGAAAGCAAACTTGAACAAAACAAACTGACCCAGCAGAATTGGTTTATTGACTATAGTTACAGCATTGTGTAATCAGTCATTAGGCAAAGTATTATATTACCTGTGTTGTGGCAACTGTTTGCATCTGGTAGTGTCAGCACTGTGAAGACAGAGAACTCCGAACCCAACTTTAAATGTTTCCTGTGCTGCTTCTCAGACATTTTCTTCTATCTCCTCCTTTCTGTGTGTTTAAACCTCAGCAAACCTGAAGGGTCTTTTCAAATTTTTCTTTTGCCGTTCTCTCATTTTTCTCTTCTTTTTATCATTTGCCTACAAGTTCTGTTTGTGATTCTCTTTTTCTGATACAATCTGCAACTAGTGACAGAGAATCCACTTCTTGCATAGATCAACTACTTGATAGATTGCAAAGCTTGCAGAAGCCAAAGACATCTGTTGTTCTCTCAGCCCTAATAGAAAACTGCTTGCTAAATTGTAGTAGAAGTATAATAATACATGTTTGCATGTTCTTTTTGATAGCTCTTCTTATAACACCAAACATATTTTGATGCTAAACTGAGTACATACTTAGGTTTTCAGGAGTTTGGATTGGTAATTGAATGCTTGACTAAGTATGAATCACAAACTTATTTCTTATTAGATTACCTAGTAAATAAGGAAATCAGACAAGATGTCTTAATGTAGCTTACAGCTTTAGAAAAAGCCAAAACAGTTTTTGTATTCTGCACAAAGACTTTGCATCACTGACTGTTCATGGCTCTGATGAGAAAACAAAGTTTGACCAAAGCAAAGAAGTAGCAACTAATCCATATTCAGAATAATGTTGTCAGTACCCTCTTGGAAATAGGCAGCACATGCTCCTCGAGGGGTGTAGAACCATTTCTTAGGGGAAATCATGGTATAATGTATCCAGGGGAACCTTCCACTGTTTTAGCAGCTCTCCAGCACTGAAACCTGCTTTCACTTGGCTCTTGGAAGTGTTGCAAGGATAGGTGATAGGACAGGTAAGCAATCTTTTTTAACACATTCTGCAGCAGAGTAGGTGAACTGAGCACCTTCTTTACACAGCTGCAAATGCAGCTGGCATCTCCCGTGCTGTTCAAGCGCTGTGTCAGTGGAAAGATATTGAAAAGCTGGAGGGAATTCAGAGAGTAGGCACAATTATTATTAGGTAGCAGGAAGGCTTGATTGATATGGAAAGATTAAAAGAGCAAGCTATGTACATCTTGGCAAAGCAGCAACTAAAAGGAGATATGATAATCACCTCCAAATAAATTCAAGGAAAATCCCAAGAGAGACTTTGTGCAGGCTTAGTGCAATGGGGCATTGCAAAATAGGATGATCTTTAGGGAAGGAAAACTTGTGGAGTCTGAATGTTAAGAAAAACTTTTTCCTTTCTAGTATCATGTGAAAGAGGACCCCTGGGGAAGTATTGCTTCAGGACCGCTTAAACTATACTTGTCCCATTACAAGAAAACAGTTAAGGAACCATTCTACATTGATCAAAAGAGCGAACAGACTCCTGAGGTCAGATAGCCTCTCTCTAAAGCCAGAAATGATAGGCTGATCCATATCTGCTGAATTTTCCTTAAATAGCTTGCTGCTGTTTTTTTTCTGAGAGACATCATCTAATCTTTAAAGCTCTTGTGGTGTGCGTCAAGGAGATGACCACCAGTGTTGTACACACCAGCCTGCTAATTGTTTCAGGGGGAGGCTGTATTCCAAGAGAAATGCTGCCTGCAGGACATTTTCAGCGGGCCTTTTTTTTATTGTAGAGCTGAGGTTCATGGACACATAATAAGGAACAAAGGAAACAGAGATGGCATTGACCAGAGTGTTACAGTAAACCTATTGAATTACTTGCCAAAGGAGGACCTTGAGTGAAATACTGCGGTGAGGAATTTTGAAGAGCATCTGCTGGTGTCACAGCTATTATCAGTGCTGAATTAGTAGCTATGCAGAGTATGCTGCTGCTTACCAAAGGTGATGATTTGCAAGCAGGGGCCAGGAGGGATGTTTTTTTTCATTTATGCAGAACACTTCATACAGGTTGTTACACCACATAATTGACCTCTGCAGATGGAGAAGAAGAACAGGAAATAGGTTTTCAATAAAAGAATGTAAGATACATTGAAGACATCACTCACTTGGTCATATGTCTGTTTCCTTAGACGTAATAGCAGTAACAGGGGACATTCTAAGCTGCTCTGCAGCAACTCTGATACATGTGAGGTAATTTACTTAGGAGTGGCTTTACAGGAGAATGGAGGCATCTGTAGTCAGCTCTGCTAGATCCTGGCACAGCTGAACTCGGCAGCCTGAGCAGACCAGCTTCCCTCTGTGCTTGAGCTCTTCCAGATTACCTCACATTTCTTCAGGGATGAGTGCGGAGGTAACAGGTTGCCTCTCTGCCAATTATTCAAGTGACCATTACCCAACTAAATGCCATATGTTCCTGGAGGAACCAGACATTTGCATTATCTTTTCATTACTTTATTCTCCTGAATATTGACTCCCTGTTTGCATTCCTTCACCTTCCCTGGGCCTACAGAATAGCTGTAGTATTAGCAATTATTTATGGGAGAGCTGTTGATGCATGTGACAAGAAACAGTATCAGTGGCGATGTCTTTGAGCCTGTAAAATAACTCCCCCAAGTAAATTGGTGGAAGTTTCATCACTTTGATGTTTTAAAACCAGCTTGGACATAGCACTGTAATATACTGCAGGGAACAATCTCGGAGTGACAGCAAGATAAAATAATGGATTGCTCCCTCATTCAGCTGAGCAAAAAGTCATGTGAGAGTACTCAGGATATTCCAGGGATGTGCTGGTTTGGCTTGTCCTTTTGGGAGTCACTGCTGGCAGTGCTCCTGTGCAAGCACTAGGTTAGAGTTGTCTTTGGGGGGACAGAGAGGGAGGGGGAAAGGGAGAAAGAAAGAATGTGAGAACATGGTATGTTGCATTTATGACCCTGACCACTCTGTCTTTAGGACATTCCCCTTCACTGCACCTGTGCCAATTATCACACATTACAAAATGTTCCACTTATTAAAACGTTTACTGGCTCTGATCAGTATCACATTTGTTCAACAGTTCTGACAAGCCTTTGGTATTCCTTCTTTTACCTTCACTTTCCTGTATGTTGTTGCTGGAGTGACCAGTAAACCAATGGTTGGCTACTGAGAAAAGGCTGACATGCTCAACCCCAGCAAACCACCATGGTGGTTTTGTACAGATTTGGCCAAAAATGCACATCAATAAGAGACTGACACTTCACAGACTTATGCCATGGTGAAAAGAGTAAATTATTGTGATATTTCTCTGCTAACCTGTCAAAAGCTCTGCTTCCCAAATACTTGGAAGTGAGGAATTAAATACAAATGCTTTTTGTAGACGTGAAAATCCAGGTAAGAATCCCCCACATTTATGATCTTTAGAAAAGTTAAACCGGGGTGTATTATTTTATTGTTTGGCTTGCTGACTTTCTGCCCATTAAAATGGTTCTTGTTGATTCCACTGCCTCCCTGATGACAGAAAACAAAGATGACAAACGCCTGTCAGGCGGGCAGCTCTAAAGCTGTCATCTGCATTTTCTCAGCGGAAAATTGGAATTTGTTGTCAAACGTGAAATTTCTCATGGTAGAATTTCAGTTATGCAAAGCCTAGTTTTAGGCAGGGCATTCCTTATCTAGCTTCTTATAAGAATACATCCTTTTTTCTTTTTTCCCTTGCACCCACTTAGCCCTTAAGTGATTATAGCTCTTGTCATAAACTTACCAGACAATGGAACATAATGGATCTCCTGTCACAGCCAGGGCATCTAGGTTTTCCCTTAATAGTATTATTTAATAATAATGGTCAAAGTGTTCAGTAAAAGGTAAGTGGAAGCTACTGCTTATTTCAGCTGTGGCTGGAGTTTGCTCCGTCACTAAAGGAAAGCTATTTAAAATTGCCCTTTACAAGATAAGAATACCCTTTTCTAGTCAGGAGAAGAAGCAGCATTGTCTCAGCCTGAGACTGAGTTCTGACTCAGGCACAGTCTGCAGCCCTGGCTGCTTCTGCCCTCCTCCTTCTCCTGCCCTTGGTTGGTGGGAAGGCAGCTATGAAAGATAATGCAGATAGGAAGGTAAGGTCGTCTGACGAGACTTTGTTTTGATGATTTTGCTGCTGTCACCCATCAGCTTGTTGCTCTTTGCTCTGTGGGATCACTTGAGTCCTGCTGAAAAAACAAAAAAAATCTTCTTTCTTACACCCCATGAAACCCAGCTGGTTTTTACCTACATCCTGGACACTGCTGCTTCATGCCTGATGTTGGTGTAGCTGACAATCACCTTCCTGACTCTTGGAAAATTGCCGAGGCAAAGGTGTCCCTCCTGCCACCAGCCTCCAGCAGAAGCAATATTGATGACAATCTTCCCCCTGATATGAGATAGCTTGTGCAGACCAAATCTGAGTCAATTTCCAGGGATCCACCTCAGCAATGACCTCTGTCAGACCCCAATAAAGTGAGGTCCCATGGTCTTTGGAGAGGACCATGAAAGCTCAGTCTTGCCTTCCTTCTTATAAAAGTGAGGCATAGAAATGCTTCCTGTGTTAGAGGGAGGTGTTTGGGGAGGTAGGGTTGGGTGTGCTCCCCTTCTAAAGCCATTCTGCTGAAACCTTCTTTTGTTTGTACTTCCTTCCCTAAATCTGCTTCCTGTGGAAGTCACAGGAAGAAAGTGGGTCCTGGCACAGCCTGCTCAGACTCACAGAGAAAAATGCTCTACCTGAAAGATAGGCATAGCTGGCTGAATCAGAGTTGTCTGATATTTCAGCTACAAACCTGAGACTCCAGTTGAAATGCATGTGATTGCTGGAGTTCAGCTCCTATTCGGCAAGAATCCATCTTGCAAAGTGAACTAGATTTGCACCTCTTTTGTCCCAGCTGGCATCTCCTGCCTGAGAAAGGCCCACTGCTGTGCTACAATGTATAATAATAATAATAATAATAGTAGTAGTAATAATCTGATCTGTAGAAGTTTTTGATCAAAGAGCTTTCTCATTTCCTTTCCTTATTTGTTTTCTTCTCTTTTTCTTTCATTCTCTGCCCCCTTCACTGCATGATTATTCCAGACAACTGTGTCTGATGGCCTAGGGAAGTTGACTGTGGTTGTAAAAGCCATCATGAGGCTAGCGGATAGGGGCATGCTAGTCTTACATACCCTGATGTTGGCTTGCAGCAAAGGGAGCATCTAAGCTGATTAAGTACAGCATAGCTTTGGTCTGTGTACCTTCAGTCCCTTCCAACTGCTGACTGTTTTCTCTCCTTCAGGACATTCACCTGAACTGGGTGAATGCCATGCAAGCAGAGTACTCTCTCCCTACTCTCAACACCCTGCTCCTACCCCTCCAGCAGCCCCTGCATGGGACTTGGAAGAGCCATGTTCAAGCCCTGCTTGACCATAATCTTTTTGTTTGTGTTTTGAGGGTTTTTTCCAGCCAGTGCCATCTGTGTGTCAGCTTTCCATCTGTACAGCTGGGAAGTAATGTTGCTCTCTCCATCCTCCTGTGGAGACCTCTTATGACAAGGTGCTACCTCCAGATCTGAGCTGTGCTCACCTGGATCAGCACCTCAGAGCAGGCTCCCACCTCTCTGTGCCCCCTCTCTGGAGACATGCCTAGATGGACTGATCATCACACTGATGCAAATAACCCCATCTCCCAATGCACTTCATGGCACATAAGAAATAGGTGGTGTACAACACAGTATGGTTTTTCTTTTTCCTTAGTGCGGGAGAGCCTCCCCTGCCCTGTCTCATAACTCTGCATCTTGCCCTCCTTCAGAAGCCTGCTCTGTGATAAAGGCAGCTTTGTGTCAGGTTTCACTGATGCCCAGTGGAAGCACCCAGGCTGGGACCACTGAAGAGAAAAACCTCCATTTGTTCTAAAGGCATCCCTCCAAATCTCATCACAAGCAATCAAACAAACTTGGCAGAATGAACTCTTCCTTTTGTGTTATAAACAGAAAGAAATAATATACAGTCTAAGCTCCTAACCATGCTTAAATCAGTTTATTCTGATTTATTCACTCAGCATGTCACTGACAGAAGATCTGTTAAAATATTTTTCTCTGACTAGCTTCCTGACTGTCTATTTTTAATTATAATAGAATTAAGTGATTGCTGCTGTAGATTAGGTTTACCTGAAGAACATCCACTTTGATGACTTTATTTTCATACCTTAGCATAAGCCTTTTGGCTTGGCACAACATTAAAGTCTTGAAATCCATTACTCCAAAGGCAAGATATCCTGAAAAATAATGATGTGTCTGCAACAGCAACTCATTTGTACCTAGACAATGTCTATATTTGAAGGTAATGTATTAGCAACAGCTAGAGGATGACACTTTTATGTATAACAAATGAATCTGGAATGGGAAACAGTTAGTGTGTTCATACCCTTGTTAATATCATGAAGTGAACTTCTTGTCTGATGCTGGAGTTATTTCATACCACAACCTGAAGACTAAATTATTGACACAAACAAAAAGATCTAGCTCTGGTTTGGCAGTGAAGCTGAGATTGGTTGACACTGGCTGGATGCAAGGTGCCCACCACAGCCACTCTGTTACTCCCCTCCTCAGCTGGCCAGGGGAGAGAAAATACAATGAAAGGCTCATAGGTTGGGATAAGGACAGGGAGATCACTCAGCAATTATCATCACAGGCAAAACAGACTCTACTTGGGGAAAAATTAATTTAACTTTTACCAGTCAAATCAGAATAATGAGAAACAAAAGAAGAACATCTTCCCCCTCCCCTCCCTTCTTCCCAACCACAGCTTCACTCTTGATTTTCTCTCCCTCCTCCCCTCAAGCAGCACAGAGGGACAGGGAATGAGGCCATGGTCAGTTCATCACACATTGTTGCTACTGCTAGCTCTTCTTCACAGGAGGACTTCTCATACTCTTCCCCTGTTCCAGCATGGGGTCCCTCCCACTGGAGACAGCCCATCATGAACTTCTGCAATGTGAGCCCTTCCTCAGGCTGCAGTTCTTCACAAACAGCTCCAGCGTGGGTGCCTTACATGGATTGCATCCTTCAGGAGCAGACTGATCCCACATGGGTCCCTTCCATGGGTGCAGTCCTTCAGGAACAGACTGATCCCATGTGGGCCCCTTCCATGGGGTGCAGCCCTTCTCTTCTGAGTGCTGCTGGTGTTGCACAATTGGGTTTTGTCCCCCTTCTTAAATATGTTATCCCAGAGGTGCTACCACCGTCACTGATGGGCTCAGCCTTGGTCAGCAGCGGGTCTGTCTTGGCTGACATTGGCTCTATTGGGCATGGGGGAAGCTTCTAGCAGACCTGTAGACCGTTGCTATTGCAACTTTGCCATGCAAAAGCCAACACAGAAGCTTATAAAGTCTGTGCCAGACGAAAAACAAACCCTCAAAAGTAGCAACATTCATAAAGACAAAGGACTGAGCATGAGCTCTTTGGCACTAGCAGAGCTAAAGCAGTTTTGATGTATAACTGTAAATGAATAGTAAATCATGCATGGAAAAGACTTCATCTCCTGTGCTCGGGTACTAAGAGAGGAGGCTTGAAGCAGAAGTATGTTCTGAATATGGAAACTCCTTCCTTTCCCTGGGGAGAAACACAGGGCTCACACCAGCTCCAGGTGAGGCTGGCAGCCCCACATTTCTTGCTGAGGCACTGAGGCACTGAGAAAGAGGGTGTCTTACACTGCAGCGAATGCTGCATGGGAGCAGCTCTCAAGTCAGTTCTGCCCTATACCAACAGGAGCTCAGAAGCCTGAAGCAGCTAATAGGTGATGTTTGAGTATCTGCAGGAGCTCAGAGAGCATAAAGTTGTTTGGTCTGTTGGTTTTGTTGTTTGCTTGGGGTTTTTAAAACA
This sequence comes from Psilopsiagon aymara, assembly GCA_024733675.1. Taxonomy (NCBI): domain Eukaryota; kingdom Metazoa; phylum Chordata; class Aves; order Psittaciformes; family Psittacidae; genus Psilopsiagon; species Psilopsiagon aymara. Next base: position 17,814 of record JANRGW010033627.1, read on the forward strand.
AGATGGTATATTATTTATTATTAAAATACTAAAATTAAAGATTTTGACATGGTTGATGACCCACTATGAGCATTGCTGACAGAATAATACTGAATCGTGTTCTACCATCCATTTGTTAGAAAGGTGTCAGAAAACTGGACAGGATGGAGGGAAGAGTGACAAAATGTAATTCAAAGACTGGGGGTTGAGAAAGAACAAAAGAGCCTGGTGCCTTGCATGGAAAGACTTAAGGAGCTCAATCTGATTTAGTTAATCAAAAATAAGATTGAGAAGCGGTGTGGCTACAGGGTATAATTACCCACATGGGGAGAAAATTCTGGCTACAAAAGGGGTCTTTAATCTAGCAGAGAGAGACATAAAAAGAACTAATTACCAGAAGGTGAAGCCCAGCAAATCTAAAAGAGTAATGGGGCACAAATTCTTAGGAGCACAGATGATTAATCGCTGGAAAAAAATACCAAGGGAAACAGTGGTTTCTCCTTCTCTGTAGTCAGGTCGAATACCTCTCTGTAAGACCTGCTTGCAACATGAGATGCCAGACTCCATAAGGACACTCCCTAGGAAAACATATGTCCTGTGTGGCACCAGACTAGTTTTGGACACTTTTTTCATCTCACATCCACTTTCCCTCAGCATCGCTTCTGCACAAAGACCCGCAGCCCCATATCGATACTAACATTTTCCCACATTAACATTCCCATCTTCTTCTGCTTCTTCCACAGCCAGTGCTGGGAAAAAGGCTTGGATGCCCAGCCTTTTGCTGGTCCAGATCTCCATCCTCTCCACATCGTGGATACCTGCCCTTATTTTCCCTACATCACACTGTGACATCTCCCCACTTTGCTCCTTACAGCCTGCTCTGTTTCATTGCATGTACTCCTACAAGAGCCATTTGTGCTACTGATCATCAAAAGGAACAGGGGCAAAGAGCTCCAGGACAAAATCTGTCTCTATCTACTCCCACTTGCAGGCCACCCATGCTTCCCTCATGAGACACTTCCTGCAGTGGCAGCTATCCTCTGAGGGACACTCAAATCCAAGAAGGGGCTTCCCAGGCAGAGTTCCCCTTGTGCTACCACACACCTTGCAGCATTTGGCCCTGGGAAAATGTCTCTTCTGCCTCTGTTCTGCCTACCCCTTCCCACCCCAGCAAACTACCAAAGTAGTTTCTCCCCGTTTTATAGCCAAACCACACACACTGCTTCTTTGGTAATATATTCACTAGTACAGCTGGAGCATCTGTAACTTGCAGAGAATGTGCCAGTCTGTAGAAAGAAGGTTTCAATGGTTTGATACAGCTTTGCAATAGAAATAATCTGCCTGCCATTCAGGGCCAAACACGTTTTGAGGATGGCTTCATTGGTGAAGCCCATTTGCCAGGAATGGCGCAAAGTTCCAGAGTCCCACCAGAATCCTCACTAAGCCTGGGCAACCAACTCACGTTAGTTTCTAAAACTGACTTCATCTTATTTTTGTCTTCAGCTTACCAGGCAACTTTATCTCTTCCTCACAGGAGTGGGACTTGGCTAATGTAACCTATGCATTTTTCATCATCAGCATGGATTATTAGAAACAACCATATCTGGACCTCACTTTAAAGTTGCCACTCAATTTCAGCCAGCACAAAATGCTGCCTTCTGTGTGGCTGAAGCCACAGCAGACATGAAGAGCTTCTGCTGTAGTCCCTTCCCTAGCTTGTAGATAACCTCTGCCATCAATTCAAAGTCCCATTTTTCAAACAAGCTGAGGGATCAAAACCCTGCTCCATGAAGGACCAAATTTCAATCTGTGGCCTCTGCTGACAGCTGAGCTCCTCCGAGCCAGTGCCTCGTCAGAGGAAATGACAACAAAACAGCTCTGATCAAAGAGGAATCTCTGTGGAAATTATTCAAGTGGGGAACAAGTGTATTCCCGAGCCCGGGAGCCTCTAAGGAATGTCATTAGGCTCTCCTTGAAGAAAATTTTGCTGCTGTCACTGACACTAACAATACAAAAACCTCTATTCTCCCCAACTCATGCTCTCATTCTCTACAAAGAAAGCAGTCATCCATATAGAGTGCTGACCCCAAAAAAGGGAAAATGCCAGAGCCTCCATGAACTCTAAGTGGGACCTAGTGACTTCTTTCTACGTGAAAAACTGCTTGGAGGCTGTGGTGATGGATGCAATAAAAAACTCTACAGAAAAGCAGAAGAACTTGACCCTGAGTTTCTAGGTCAGCTGTCAAAGAAATAACCCTAATTTCTTGCACTCTGGAAATGAGTGCTGAATAAGGGAACTGCACAGATGAGGACTGAAGCTTGGAGATTCAGATGAAGTCTAACTCACCCAACTCCAACCAAGCTTTAACATCAAATACAGTTCCAGAGCTATCTCTGAAAGCATTGTCACTACACTTGCATCATTTCTATTGCCCCAGGAACAGCTCTGTAAGGTGTTGCAACTGTAAAGTTTAGATGCAAGCCTGAGATTCTCCTGTGGCTTTCCTAATATGAGTATGGCTGAGCTTACACCTTTTTTTTCCCCTTCTAGTGTTGTAAGGCATAGGGGGAGCCATGAAGTAGCAATAGTTCAGTACATTAAATATATACACATGTATGTATATATTTATAAAGAAAGAGAGAAGAAGAGAATTAAGAAACTGCAAAATCTATGAGAAATTTACAATTGACTTTTTTTCCCTTCCATTTTTCCCCTACCACTTTTTTCCATTTATAGTGCAAAATAGGCCTTAAGCTCAGTTCTAAAATACTTCTTACTGTAATTCCCTCTAGCAGAGAATCGTTATTTACTACTTGCATCCTCACTTCAAACAAGAAATATCAAACTGCAAACACAGAAGAACTGAGGTTAAAGGAAGGTGCTCCCATTTTGCTCAGAATGGAATTCCTAGAAGCATTTATTGTGAACTGTATTTGAAATGTTCACTGAAATTTCAGTGAAAAGAAATAAAAATCTATAATTTCTGGAGCCTTTGTAGGTGATATTTATCTCTTGGCCCCAGCTATACAGCATGGAGGAAGGCCATAAAATCAAATACTCCACACACAATCACTGAGTGCTGGTTGGGAGCAAGGGAAGGCTTCAGAGACGAAAAACTGAGAGATACCAAGAAAGAACCATCTTGGTAACAGGCGTGACCTCATTTTTGATGTCATCAGCCAAATATTGGCTATAATCTACAGAAACTTACTAGAAATCAAGCATCAGAAGGTATAAAATTACATTATGATCCTGCTTGCAGCTGCATTCAGAATAACACACTGATGTTTCTGCCATGCTAACAACACTAGTCAATTAGCAAACCTTCCAGGCCAGACTACCAGCTGAAAAAAGGGATTCTAATCCAGTCTCTGAAGCGCTGCAGTGCACAAAGAGTGGGCTCACTCCATATGCTCTCTCCTTCTTTGCAGAGTAAACGTCATTGTTGCTTTTGCATGTTTAATGACAGTTTTCTACAACCCACTGAGCCTAGGAAATATTAGAGGAGCTATGAGTGATTAAATTTAACTGGAGTGAAGCCATCACATCTCACCATTCTTTAAAGCTGGTGGAAAATGTACACCAATAACAGGTGCAGGTAGTAAGTTCCCCAAAACAAAGTTTACCCCAAAGAGGTAGCCCAGTATATGCTCATGCACAAGCCCCTGCTAGTCCCATGCCTTAATGGTTGTTGGCAGCCCCTGCACTACACCCAGTCTCACCCTGATGTCTCTACAATGGGATTAAGTAATTTCTAACGCAAATAAATAACAGGAGGCTATGAATCATGAGGCTCTTCTTCCTTCAAAGGTTCCTAATCCTGAGCAGAAACCTCCTAATGATGCAATCAGCTGCAAGAAAGGAAGCTTGAGTCATCATAGGCCCTGGATAAAATTATATGTGTGTAACACACAATTGCCTCTTCGTTTAGGTAAGCTGGCTTTATTACCAGTAAACCCTCTGATTGACTGTAATAAGGAGAAATGGTTTGATACTTGCCCTGCTGCAAGCTGAGAGAAAGCATGTTGTAATGCACGCACTCTCTTCCTTCCACTTAAGTGCTGAGAGATGGATCACGAATAGACATTTGCAAATCATAAAAAATGTGACTTATTTGTGTCCAGCACAGTGCTATCATGCACCTGCTCCATCTCCACACGTCCCTGCCCATCTGTCTCCCTCCCTTCCTAGGAGCAGCTAAGTAACTCAGGAGTGGGATAACTCACACAAGGCTCTCCATGCTCAGCTCTGTCTTGTGGCTCTGATGTCTTTACAGGACAGAACTGGGAGAAGACATAGCAGCTGCAGCACCAGACTTTTGGTGAGGTATCCTCAGACTGGCACCTAAAAGCTGTGCTAAGGGCTCACAAACCCTTTGGCTCATGGAAAAAGATGGTAAGTACATCAGAGTAACCTGAATATGGCACCAAGCAATGTAATCAGCATATGACTGAGCAGGGCTTCGCACTTGGGATCTCCTGACTTTTAGGAGAGTAGGAGAGCTCTCTTCAGCACTACAAGGACATGTTCCCAGTCCCTCTTTCCAAAGCTGGAGAGTAGAAGGTTTGACCCTATCCAGTGGTAGCTTTGGGGCACTTTTTTTCCTAGTGGAAAACCCAAATTAACTTCCCTGCCTAGTAAAGACAGACTCACACCTATCTTTCTCAATATTCAAGTCTCTTACCAACCTGTTCATCTTTTATACTTTCCCAACCCTTATCCAATGTGGGCTACGAAGCAGATGGGAATAGTCAATCACCAGGTCAGTCAGCAAGAAAGTGAAGGGGACTGTTGCTCTCTACTCCACTGATCAGAGCATTTGCCTGGGCAGAGAGAACCCCTGAATTTGGCATTTTTCTCTAAATGATTGTTGATGCATTAGGTAACAGTTTCCCAAGGCAGAGCTTGTTAGCTTGGCCACATTAGTATGATTTGAACAGCTTTAAACTGGAGTTTATATTCCAATGCAATGCTGCTTTGTGGAGAGACCCAGATGGCAAATGGCTGGCCTCGATGCCTCTAGGCAGGTCCATTGTTGTTCCACAAAGCAGAGGACAGAGCATGTATGGAAACCATATATGCTTTTTATTTGCTCAGATTCCCCAAATGAGTGCCAGTGCTCTGGCAGACCTCTGATATGTGCTTCTAGAGCGTTTATTAAAAAAATGTACTAATGTCATTCATAAGCTCTTCAACTGTGCCCTGTTAAGCGAATCCTTGCTTATTACCTACCTTTCAAAGTCTGTTGTTAATGTATTGCCTCTTGTCTCCACCTCTTTTTGCAGACGCCTGAAAGAGTTGCTCAAAGACTAGAAGGCAATGCTCAATAGAAAGATTTCCACAACCTTTTTCCTGCAGGAGGCAGCTTCACTGTCACCTGCAATAGCTGTGGGATTGGACCTCTTTTTGTTTGTGTTTTAACTAGGCTTGCCAAAGTCTCACTGTTAACAGCTTCAGTGCAGGAATTGCAAATGTTCATCTTTTGATCAACTGCCAAATGCTTCTTCAGGAACAAGAAGAGGGATGATGCTTAGTGAGCCCAGCCTGCATCCTGAGCTACAGCTTTCTGGTTCCCACATTGAAGATTGCACCCATGTTCAAAGTGCAGCAGAGGCCATAAATTACCAAAAACTATGAAGTCCAATCACAAAAAAAGATAAGAATAAAGTTCAGGAGTATTTTATTTCCTTGACCTCTGTGCCTTACTTGTAGATCACAACAGTAGGAGGGAAGTCTGTATCTGTATGTGCAAAGAGTGCTTCTTTTTCTGAAAGTCTGCATCCTTTAAATCTCTTCTAAGTTTTAAGGCACTTGAAATGTAGCCAGGCCATTATGCATTAAGATCAGGGTTACGGGGTATATTAGTAGTTAAAAAAATAAGCCTCTAACCCTATTTCATA
>JANRGW010033627.1:23793-55326 GCA_024733675.1 Psilopsiagon aymara
CAGGCCATTATGCATTAAGATCAGGGTTACGGGGTATATTAGTAGTTAAAAAAATAAGCCTCTAACCCTATTTCATAGAGACCCACTCCCCGCACACACTGTGTGCATTTTGGTCATTCTGCTGGAGCCAAGGGAACTGCTCAGAGCATGCAAAGTTAAGCATTTGTACAAGTCTCTCGAAGACCAGCATTATAAGGCAAAATTAGGAAAGAAAAACATAAAGGGAAGAAGAAGCCTTTACAACACATCACTGGTATTGGATTTTCAAACATTCAAATGTCAGTTAAAAATCTATTTCCTTCACAATAACGCTGGGCATTGCAACTTAGGCATTGCTATTTCCATGGCAAATCACAGTTTTTAACTGCCAGCTATTTTGCCCATATGAATTGTTGAAATGGGTCACAAGATACAATTGGAGAAATATATTCTGCTTCTCATTGTCACTTGAAAATTGTCTGAATGCTTTATATGTAAAATTTACCAAACTATTCATGGCAAACTTCAGCCTAGAAGGTGGGTATTTCACAAGCTACAACTATTGAAAAACAGGGTTTTATAACAAAACCAATTTTTCCATCTTAAAAATAGAGCTAGCTGTAATTTCCCTTAATACCTGGTAATACAGTTTTACAAATATACAAATAACATATCGGTTTGCATACAGTGCCTTGATTCTAGGCTTTCAAGAGTTCTAGCAAGAAGAAACTAACAAAATATGAAGAAATGTGACAAAAAAAGCAGGGCTTTTTTTCCATTCACTTTTGAAACATGAGAAGCATAAAGATATTAGTGTTCCAAGGCATTGAAAGAACTGGTAAGATATTGCCTTACTTGGTTTTACAGAGGGATCGTTTTGCTATAAACTTGCAAGGATTTTAGAGTGATAAATGTAAAGGAGTTTCTCATACTTTTCCCTACGATAAACAAGAGAACCCATCATCACAGTCCAAATTCTCCAACTTGAGCACAAGCCTCTGCTGTGTTGCAAGAGCTTCTTTGGAAGATCAACTGTAACAGCAGAGCAAAAAGCCAGTACCTTAAACTCCAGAAGGAAGGCTAACTTTCCACCTCTCAGAAAGAAGACCCTACCACTACAGAAAGCAAATATTCAATATTCATCTGGCTAACTCCGAGATGATGACGATGATGATTCTTGATACTGCAGCGTTCTAACCAAATTCTTTTCTTTAGTCACAAAACTTAACACTTGCTAAAGTAATTGAAAATCCTCCTCCCAGCTGAATGGAAAGTGGTCAATCTTAGAAAGAACACTTAGGATAATAAGATAAATAGTGCAAAATGGCAGCAATATGTGAACAGATACATTGTTCACATGTCATAGCCATTGTTAATCACAGCAGGATTTGGCTCACTGTGGTATCCTGAGGTTGTATCCGTACGTCTGTATACATGTATCTGAACATGCCTTTTAGCCCTCTGGTCATGACAACTGCTCTATTTCAAGTTAATGTTGTGCCTGATACTTGCTATGAGCCCATACAGCATTTGGTAGGAATTCTTCTTAATTTTTAATGGAAGATGCAGTGTGATTCCTTCGGGCAGCAGATATGCTCCATAGGAAGGCTTGGTGCTTTGGAAAGATAGGATAGCCACTTTCCAGAGCCACACACAAACTCTGGCTTCGATCAGATATAATTCCTCAGCCGGGACAAAAGCAGCTGTAGAAAAACATCAGAAATGGCAATAAGCTTAACAGTCCTTTCTAATGACTGGTCAGTACATAGTACCAGAGGATATAATTCTAAATCTGCTCCTGTGAAACACAACTTGCCTTCATTTGCTTTGTTTGTCGGGAGACAAATGCTACCTTCTTTGTTGAGATATGTAACTCCACCTAGAGTTCCAAAGATCGTTGATTTTGAATTCCCTGTTATCTCAGAATAAATGTGTTCTGTAATGCCAAAGAGGGATGTAATTCTTGGCCATTTACACAGCATATGCACTGGCCTGAACTGCAATTTCCTGCAGATACGTGTGAAACACAGGAGCTGACACAGTAGAGCTGCTGACTGCCTAGTCCACTGTCCTACCTCCAACAGCCATGGATGCAGTTATATCTAAAAGAGACAGCCCTAATCCCATCCTCACCTCAGAACCATGGCACCTTCCCTCCAACACTGCCTCAAAGCTTTCACTGGCACCAGGGATCTTACACCCTGCCTGTACAAAAGACACATCCCTCATTTATGCTGCACCAACTGTGGCCTCCCAGAATCTCTCTTAGGTGACAGAAAGGGAAAATACCTTTTCAGAACAGAAGTTCACACTGTACCACCTGAGGCAGATACTGTGGTAGCAGCTGTAAGAGTACAGCTGCCATTAGCATTTGCTGCCTCCCAACTAGACTTTGTACTGCTCTGGAGTGGCTAAGGTGATGCTAATGGCACCTTTGCTACCATTTGGGAATATGAGGAGTTTTGGATGTGGCAGACTTTAAAAGATGCAAAGTGACATTCAAGTTAGATCTAGCCCTAGGGCAAGGAAGCAGAAAGTAAATTCAGGGAAATATTATTGAGTGGTTTCAATACATTTGTTGTTCTTAGTATTTTTTCCTTTTTTTCCTTTTTTTTTTTCCTGTACTTTCTTGCTGGTGTAATTGATCCTTCGGAAATTAAAATGAAAGATTCAGCAAATTCATAATGCATTTTGGATTATAATAACTTACGGGACAATTGCAAGCTGCCTGAATTAAGACAAAACATAAATGCGTAGACGCATGCAGAGAAAAAGGAGAAGGAGAAATGGAAATTCTAAAGTAACATTCATGATTTATAAAAAATTCTTCATTTTACTGCTAATCATAATGGACTCCTGCTGCTTATAACCTTATTGTAATCAAAAGGGTATATTCATTTCTTGCATAGTTATGTGCACATAACTCCTACTGAAGCTAATAAGTGTTATGTGCTCACTGTGAGGGGCAAAGAGGTGTCACACAATTAAATCATTTGCTATAGCTGTATAGTAAATGATAAAAATAGCCTAAAATGCTAATTATTGATAACATTGACCATTTTTAATTTTTAAGATGATGTATAGCATCGGCCCTTTGGCCTTGTGACTGGGGAAAGAGAATTGGTCACAGGCTGTGAAGCAATGGGAGGACAAGTTTCTCCGCATGGTCAAGCCCCTCTACAGGCCTCCAGCAAGCCTTGCTACATGCTGTAAGGAGATTGCTTAATCACTTTTCAATGAAGCTTCTCATGGGTGCCTGCTGGGCTGGGTAAAGTCATATCACCATGCCTAAGGATGTGGAAGAAACGTGTCTTGGTGAGACCAGACACAGCACTGAAAATATCATACATAGCAGCTTTGAAGAAGTACCAGTGAAGTCTGTACTGACCAGCAGGAAATTAATATTGCTTTTTCAAGGGTATTAAGGAACCTGCAAGCAATTTTCTTGCATACCTTGGTTTGGTGTATTTTAGATGCAATCCATTGGTCAGGTCTGACATCAGTGTTCAAACTAGTGGCAGGATGTTCAGCTGGTGCAGTTAATTGATGTGTTCCCTTCTGAGGAAAGCAATCCAGATCCCTTGGACAGTGTAACCACAGCTGCAGGTAAACAAGAAAAGGATCCTATTTATATATGAATAGTGCCATTTTGGCCACATCATTTCAATTTTGTATGGCAGGCTGAGATGAACTTTCAACACTAAAAGCCAAAATGGTGTAGCTTAGCTATCAGACTGACCTAAAAGCTCTTTTGACAATGCTCAACCAAAACATTTCCATTGTGCTGACTAAGATAATTTCACAAGAGGTGATGCTGATGAAATAGATAAATCCTAAAAAATAAAACACTTTGATTTTAGTAAATTATTATTTTCTAAAGGAAAACTGAAGTAATATTCTCCAGTAAGCAGTATTTTCCAAACTTTGAAATTTATGTCAAAAAGAAATTTCTTAAAATGAAATAAAATAAAAAGAAAATAATGAAAAGTTACAAACCTGGATAAAGGAATATGCACTTAGATGGTGAAGGAACAATTCATTATAGTACAATTCACTGTGTATAGAAGTGTTTGAGAGATGACTACCTTAGGCTGCTGCACTTCACATGGATGTCCTGACATGAGTGTTCTTGAATACAACAGTCAAGGGCACCTTAGCAAAGAAAGGATAATGCAGAAATCAGAAAGAAAAAAAGAAAACAAACAAACAAAAAAAAACAGGTTCCAAGGCTGAATTCTTCAGAGATTTTGTTTCTTCTTGAGTTTAGACGGACTGATTTGGAACAAAAGGCACCTCATGGATGGATAGAAGTCACAGCAGAACTCCCCTTCCTCTTAGTTCACATTAGAAATAGGCATCATTGTTTTCTCATATGTTGCACAACATTTAATGGAGGAGCTGCCACCAGAAATTACAGCAGCCAAATTTTCAATACTTGCTCAGCACACACAAGCCTGTGAATGTTACAATCTGGAAAGAAGGACAAATATCCAAATCTCTATTTAGTTAACTAAATAAGTAGCACTTATTCTCAGACTCACCCGACCACCCAAGGCTCCAGTTTAATTGCTTCTGGGGGCTGTGGACGAACAACCTCCTTCAGATCCAGATGTGCTGCTGGAAATCTCATAGCAGCCTCCCAGTATCTGAAGGGGACCTATAGGGATGCTGGGGAGGGACTCTTCATCAGGAACTGTAGTGAGAGGACAAGGGGTAACAGGTTCAAACTTAAACAGGGGAAGTTTAGATAGGATATGAGGAAGAAATTCTTTACTGTAAGGGTGGTGAGGCACTGGAATGGGTTGCCCAGGGAAGCTGTGAATGCTCCATCTGTAGCAGCGTTCAAGGCCAGGTTGGACATAGCCTTGGGTGACATGGTTTAGCGTGTGGTGTCCCTGCCAATGGCAGCAGGGTTGGATGATCTTAAGGTCCTTTCCAACCTTAACAATTCTACAGTTCTGTTACCACTGTAGCTGCTCATCTGCATCTCCTGTCCTCTTCCCATCCCTTCCCTCCCCTAGTGCTAAGCACCCTTTAGAACCAGCCTGCACAGCAGTTTGTGTCAGCATTCCTTTATTTGTGCCAAGTAAATTCATCCAGGTTAGTTTAATCAGTCTAAATAGGTGGCAGTAGTGATTGTAGCCTTGATAGGCACCGGATTTTGGACAGCAAGCCAGCAGTAGCCTGGGAGCTCATGAAGAGAACTAAGAAGCTCCAGCGGAGAGCAAAGGTATAGAGTACAAGTTCAGAGATATTTAATCCTTTAGTGGTGCTGGAGGGGGGTGAGAGAGAAGCAGGACTGTCTGCACTGGTTGCTTCCTTAGGTGGAACCTGCTTATCTCCTCCCATCCTGTATATCTGGTTTTCTAGCCTCTCCCATGATCTGAGGTGTCCCACCTGCCACGAATGAAACATACTATTCCAGTATAGCTACCATCTATCTACTACATCCTTTTTTCCTCTACTTGTAAATGCTGTACCAGTGATCTTTCAGATCATTCTTTATTAGATATTTTTCAGGGAATCAGGCAAACATGGCTAGTCAAGAATTGTTGCTTGGCAAAATCAGTACAGAAAGGATTTGCTGCCCCCAAGATACACACTGAGCAGATAGCTGTGATACAACCAGAGAGTGTCTAGCTCCCCATACGTGATGTGCTTCTCATCCAGGAAATCCCTTTCAGAAATGTGGCAGCATTACCTGAGTGGCACACATAACCCAGAAAGCTTGACTGGTCCCAAAACAACCGGTGGCACTATGTCTTGGGATGCAGCATTTGCACCTGCAACACATGTCCTCTTTCGGTCAGTGGCTCTGAACAGCAGATCTTGTAGCCGTTCTCATGTAGGAGACGATTCAGCCTGACTTACTCCTCTCTCCCCTTTGCCCCACTTGAACTGTGAAGATGCTGCTAAGCAATGTTTGCTAATGATACTAACATGTCAAAGCAGTGACAGTAGCACCTGTGAGAGACAGCCCAGTCTCCTCACCCCTGTCATTGGGGAGCTGTGCCCAGTGATGCATGAAGCATACCAGCAGCTTTCTCATCAAGTGAAGCTCAGCAGCAGAGAAGTTGGGAATCCCCATCCAAATCAGCAGGCCAGGCTGGAGAGCTGGGGCATGGGGAGGAGTGGCAATCTGTGGGAAACCAGATCAAGATGGTAATTATAACCAACTTGCTCTCAGTGAGGACAGATCATAATCCTCCTTGCACCCCAGTGGGAACTTTAGAGTTTAAATAATGAATCTCAAGGTCTCCTTCGTGAGGGACACCTCTTTCTACTCCTCAGCTTTTCTTCTTCAGCTCTTTGATTCCCAAGGAATTGCAGTGAACTTACAGATTCTTCCCTAAAATCCAGAAGGGGAGGGAACATCCACCAAGGAGCTATTCTTACATTTTCAGTTACCTCCTGTCCTGCCCCAGGCAAATTATGCAGTTGTGATAGAGACTGTTAAGTAGTGACTATATTCTGCCTCAGAGCTAGCTGCATTCAGAGGGGTGAGCAAAATCTGGCCTTCTTTCAGTTTCAGTGTCCTCTGGATTAAAAATTAAAGGGGACATATTTGTGTTATCTTTGGTCACAACCTGGGGAAGGATTTAAACAATTTGAAACCTCAGAGAGCTTCAGAGAGACATTCTGCAGTTGTGCTATTAGGCACAGTTATTCCTTGTAACCCTGAGGAAGACAGGGCAATGGCTTACAATAACAAGTATGTATACACTTCTGTGTATACAGACACTGATTCTCATTTCCACTCCCCTTACAATGGACCATAAGATGAAGGTAAATATTATTTTTGCTCAATTCTTCCTTGCTGTTACAGCAGAGACAGCCTTGCAGGGAGAAGGGCTGATGGAGCTATAGCTCTGCTTACAGCATATACTGGATGGCATGTATCCTCTTAGCTACAGATTGGAAAGCAGCTGCTTCTCTTCCCCAGTTTCTTAGATTGTGGTCATATTCCACTCACTTCTACACTACCAAAATTTGCAAAAAGACCTGTCTGTAAATGACAACACAAAGCAATATATATATTATTTTTAATCAGTTCCTTTTTTGTTTTGCAATAGATAGTGAAAAATATTATTCTTACAGTTACTGATGTGTTGCACAGTTCATCTCAGAAAATTTCTAGAGTAAGATTAGAGAGTAGAAATGATCTTGTTGATAAAATGTGCGTGTGCATTAAGAAATAATGAGTGGTTCCTTAAGAAGCTCCAATAAATTATGTCCTCAAATGACGATGTTCTGCTGTCTGTGTCCAATATTACTAATTGCCTTTGTACAAGAAGAAACATCATGCAGAGGTATGACAGACACCTACAGCATCCCTCCTTTATGACTCATATATGCCCATCTTCATAACCTTTTCCTCTGGACTGACTCTTTGAAGTCTTTTTTGCTCTTCCTTTTCCAGAAAATATTCATACTCTGAATGGCCTGATTTCCTAAGACAAATTAATCTAATTCACTGTAATTAGGAACATGGTAAACTTCTACTTGTGTACAAAAGATGAAAGGTAACAGCTAGAAAGTGATTATTTCTATCAGTAAGTTTCTGTACAGCATTTCAGACAAAACATTCCTGATTTTAATAGCTTGAATGTCTCAAAAGAAATCCATGTTAACTTGATCAACAGCGTCTGAATCTTTTCACAGGCTGGATGCTTTTCAAGATATAATGATATTTGAATCATCTTTCTTAATGAAGAAGAGAGCAGCAATACAATGTGCCAGTTCTGTTGCTTAGGCACTCAAAGTTGGCTCTGGCTTCACATTAGGGTTGTTCTCTTGGTGACTGCAGATTGCTAAGGCCCTGATCCAAGATAGTAATGAAGCAAGTGTGCCTAAAAATAAGCCTGGAGGTAATTCTTCAAGCTATCTCATGTTCAATGCCATGTTCCTGCTCTGAGTACCTTGCAGAAACAGGATGGGAAATCCAGGAGGAAGGGGAGGTGGGTGCTATTTGTGAGCACTTCTGACAAACAGAATCCAGTGTGGAAGTGCTTACGCAGCACCAGGAGTGGTCCTCTCCTGAGCACATCCAGCGTACGCAAATCATACACATCAGTCTCCTTAATTCTTTGGAAAATCAGGAGGCACAAAGCCATTGTAGTGAGCTGCACTACACTGGATTGCTGCAACTGGCACCTCTAAGGATGTTAAGCCCACTGGGGCAGGGATCCCGTTACTAGTTCTGCTTTTCTGCCTGTGAGATCTATGACAATCAGCCTAAAATCAATCAGTTAAAATGATCCCTGCATCCACTGAGAGGTGTTAAGTGGGATCTACAAACAGATGTGGAGCCTAGTAATTATCTAATCCCAAATTCACCATTGACCGGCTCTGGCAGTTTGTCCATTCCAGAACAGCATACAGCATACCCCTACCCATGGTGCAGGTAATTGATCTATGGGCAGAGAAGGGTTTCTTCTCTCACTAGCTTCTCAGGACCATTGACCAATAGAATCTGATGCCCTGATTTGCCTGATTCTGCAAGCCTTCTGGTGTGAGAAAATAAGAAACTTTGGCCGGAAGCAATGGGTTTTGGCCACAGAAACCACAGACCTTAAGGTTTCAAGATTGAGGAAAATCTGTGATAGTTGTTGGGAGATTATGGCTCTGCAGAGACCCAGAAAAGCAGAAGCACGACAGTAGAACATCAGTCTGCACAAAAGGGAGGATGCAGTAACTGAAGCACACTTCAATTTATGAAGACAGTCCTAAAGGAAGATATTGTTGCATTTTATTTCATGTTAGTTGTGTGCATATTTTTCATCAGCACCCATGGTCAGACTAGAATACTGGAAACCTCTCGTTTTCTTTTTTTTTTTTCTTCAGCTGCATTCCTATTCTTTGCAGAGGCAAAATCACTCATGAATCTTAAACAGCTTTTGCACAGAATCAGCTCAACTAATGAAAAAGCAGAGAAGATTGCCATAATCTCTTGAATCTAAAGAGTAATATAGAGCACTGATTCCATCAGGATGAGAAAGAAAGAAAGACGTGAAAAAGATAGTCAGGTGCATTATGAATTTTTTGCAATATATTTCTTTAAAAAATGTGAGGGAGGAACAGTTGACAGTATTTTAACAATGCAATTAATTTATTTCTCATTACTTATGGACAGGCTGATGCTGAGATTTAGCACAGGAAACAGTTTTAAGAATCTATATATTCTTGGCTACAGTTCATGCCCTCAGTCTGTGCCAGAACTCCAACTGAATGTTAAATATCTAATGTACCTATGCATTTTTAATGCATGCGTTACCATAATATTAAAATAACAAGGAGTGCTAATGGCATCTATTCTGTATTTCAGCAAATAAAAGGCATTACCCAGAAACTATATTGAAACAGGAGGTGTAGCCAAAACTGATTTACACTGCAAAAACATATTTATTTTTTCCCCCAGAGATGATGTGCCATGCACATTATAGTGAAAAGCACGGAATTAGATGTGACCAAACTTGTGGATAAGGTTTTCTGGACTGGGAGCTCTTCATTTGGAAGATTCAGGCAGGTCTGCAATTCTAACACTGCCCCTCTGCGTGCCCTCGGCTAAGCTCCGAGGCGCATTTGTCACTGAAGGCAAGATGAGTGATGGCTCTGCTGCCAATACTCCACAGACTTGCTGTGCAGCAATCCCACTCTAACCTGGGTGAAAAGAAGGCCTCTGGTACAGGCACAGCACCCCATATGTGAGGTTTTTCTGGGTCCAGGGCTTGCTCTAGGCTACTGTCTGTCCTGGGACAGTTCAAGGCACTAGCTTGGGCAGGGATATCTTACCAAGAACTGCTTTGTGTAAAAGTTCCTTTAGAAATTATGAGGATAGGCAGAGAAATTAAAAGGAGGAGATTTCTGCTCTTTCTTGCCATGTCTTCTCTTGTCTAGTTAGGCTCTGATGACTTCAAGGCTAGGACTCTTCCTTAGGGTTTTGCAGATACAGCATAAGGAAGCTTCAATTTCAGCAGCAGCTGCTAAGCACCACTGCAATACATGATAATTAATATGAATTAATTGTGTATACCAAAGAAACCAGCTGACTAGGAGACCCTATGTACTGACTTCTGAAAAGATGATTAGCCCTTTGTTTTCCTCTCTGCTTATAAATATATACATAAGTGTATATGCATATTTCTTTTTCACAGAAAAATAATTAGTGATTGACCATTTAAAAAGGTATATAACGTATATAAGGCTTAAGATTTGGGGAGAATGAAAGGGATGTTCTTAAACCATGTCATTTTCAGGTTTTAGAAATGGTGTCTTCCATTTCTTTAATTATTTCTGGAACAAACATACTCAATATTCATTACCGCTCAAGTCTCTGATCCATTAAGCTTTTCTGTTGAAAACACAAAAAGACTCTGTGCAAAGGAAAGGAGATCAGCTGCTACAGAAGCAATTAAAAAGAAAAGAAAAAAAAATAAGAAAATGAGAGAAATAATCTGCATCCCTGGACCAGATTCACACAAAGCTAGTCCCCTCCTTCCTGCCTTCCTAGAACATACAGGTTGAAGTATTCTTGCATCTGCATTGCCTTCTGCAATATTCTGCTTTGTTTCTGCCCATTACTAATCTAAAACACTTTTGCTCAAGTTGACTTGCTGACTCTTGCTAAGATAACCTAATTCTGAGGAATGCTACTTCCTCACTGTCAGAAGGCCTTTCTTCCCAAGAAGACGATGAAATCCTGGCTAGACAAAGCAATTACAGCTCTGGGTACTAGGTTACATCCCAAAGGCAAACACTATCACATTCATTTTCCTCAGGAAAATTAATTTCTCCACTCATGTCTTTACCCCAAGGTACCCAAACACCATCATCTTCTTTTCCTATTTCAGGTGCCAGGGAACAGGCAAGGTGACTTATACTCTTGACGCTTTAGTTATTTTTTTTCTAATCTGGAAACATGATATGTATTTTGTCCTTGTTTCCTCTGGCAAACCTGGTACTACTGTAGACACACTGTGACAGGAACACATACCTCAGTTGCCTAAAGAATAAGCACCTAGTTCTCACCTAGTTCTCAACACCAGCTAAAGTTAGCTGAAATGAATCCCACTCACAGTTACTGCTACTTTCTGGGTAGCTCAAAGCTACCTGTTATAAGCTGCTCATGCTGCGCCAGCAGTCTCGCTTCAATCAATGCAACACCTCAAACAGTGAAACATGACCCAGCTAGAGGCAGAACTGATTTCCCTGTGCTTTAAATCAATGAATTTTGCCACTGATTTTCATTAGGACTAAAATATTTCTTTATCTTTAGCATAATGATATAAGTGTGGCCTTGCTGGTTAAAAGCAAAGGTCTGTGCAGCCCAACAGATAAACAAAAGTGTTAGAAGCAAGGCTGGAATAGAGTGAGTATTCCCTATTCCCATATGCTTTTCCAGCATCTAGAAATGATGGTGTTTCCTGAGCTTGTAGTTGTGTCTACATCACTCAAAAAATACAACCCTCATTTGGCCTAATGCCAGCAGCTTTGTTTAATTGTTGGTGGCTTAATTTCAATGCATTTGGGCTTTCAGAATTTCCTGTGGCAATAAGTTCCACAGTGCTGTGGAATACTTGAATACTCCAGTGTGCTCTTGAATTCTTACAGTGCTTCTTTTAAATCTGCTGCCTAATAAATTGTTCCCTCCCTCCAGTGAACCTTGTCATTTTCTTAATGAAATTTCTAGTTCTATTTTTCCATACCTACCTCGTGCCTTTTTTTCTTCTACCAGGAGATCAGAACTGCAGGTAGCATTCAAGATGTGAGCACTGCATAGGATTGCATGGTAACAAAGTATGCTTTTATCATCTTGCTTATTTCTTTCTCCTAATATTCCATTTGTCTTTTTGACCACTGCTAGCTTTGAGACGATGCTTTTGAAGAATTATGTGTAATGATTCCCAAATCCGTCTTCTGAGTGGTAATAGCTCATTTAGAGTCCATCACTGTGAAGGTACAGTTAAGGTTGTTTTCTTCTCTGTGCATTACTTTGCATTTATTGACACTAAATTTCAGCTCCTATTTTATTACCCAATCACTCAGTTTCTCGAGCTCCTTCTGCAAGCCTTCACAAACAGTTTTCGCTCTGACTGCTTTAGATAATGTGATGTCAGCAGCTGGCTATGCCAATTTACTATTCACCTCTAAATACTATGAGACCACACCAAAAACCTCCCTCTTCTGTGAAATTGCCCCTACTTTCTAGGGTGTCCAAACTGTCAGGTTCCAAACTGCCCTGTATCTTGAGGTACCCAGGCGGTGTGGCTTTTCCCTGCTCCTTCTGGATGCTCATTCTCATCCACAACATCTCCCCGTACCAAAACTTCCTTTGGTCAATCCCAGAGCCAGGCCTCCTAGCCCCAGCCCAGCGGGGTTAGGCGAGGAGCACTGCTATACTCTACTTCTCGCTCAGGCCCTCAGAAGAATCCCCTGCCGCCCTGGGAGAGGGAGCAGCCCTCCGGTATCTCCCAGCCTCCGGTGCCCTCCGCCGCCGCTGCCTTGCAGAACCGGCCCATCGCCAGAGAGCCGGCCCGTCCGCGCTCATGGCTCCCTCTGGTGGCCGCGGCCGGCACAGCTCCCTGCCGGGACCCTCAGATGGGTCAGCGCGGGGGGCGCAGCCGCTGGGGTCCGCGTCACTTACAGAGTGAGCACCAAACGGGCTGCTGTGCAGGGAGGGGTAGGGAAGCAGCCAGCCTCCATGATAGATCTCCGAGATTGCGTGGGCAGTGCAGGAAGCACTCCGGAGCTTGACGTTTGAAGCTTTTGGAGAGCGGTTTGTCGGCGCTGCCGTCTCAGATTCCTGCTAGCAGTGTCAGTCGTTCCCTGCCATAGTTGTTCTCAAGCCGTGGCACTGTCACCGTGCTTTAGAATTTATGTGGGTCCCGGCATCAATAGGACATTAATGTTTTTACAGGGCGGAAAACAATACAAATCCTCTTTGCTGTTCTGCTCATATCTTCCCCAAAGGGAGGTGGGAGAAGAAAGTGAAACTGGAGATCCCAAAGAGGAAAAGCTGATGAGCAGAAAGCCAAGGACCCTGAGAGTTGTTCTCACCTGGGAACTTACTCGACATAACTCAGAGCTCAGTGCTTTCGTTAGCATGCTGCTAAGTGGTGGCAGACTGGCTGTCTGCTGTACAGTGCAGACTGAGAGAAGCTGAGAAAGAACTAAATTTCTAGTTAATTCTTCACTTGATCACAGAGAGGGCACTAGGAGTGGAGAGTTCATCTCCATCACTCTGGGCAGCACTGTGTGTTGATGTAAAAGACAGTGCTGTAAAAGATAATTACCTCGTCAGGCTCACAACACAGGATGGGACTGCTTAGAACTCTGTATTAGCTGAGATAGTTCCACTGGCCTTAGAAGCAGCATCTCAGTACACCAGAGTTCAGCACAGTCCTCCCTGGAGGAACCAGCAGGTTTGAAACTAGCCCTTACGTAGAATCTCTGCATTGCATGATTCTGATGTGCCCTGATGCACTGGAATGAAGCTCGGATACAAATGCTTAAACTATGTCCATGGTTTAGCTCAATACAGCCCATTCCACCAAGGACAGTGTGAAGATACAAGATTTATGTAACATTTTTGTTTTCATAGGATCACTGCATTATTTTGGCACCTCTCATCTTACACACCTAAGTGTCTCCTTTTACAGCACCTACCACAAAGAGGTGCAAAATGTGAGCTGTAAACTCAGTCTAGTACTGTGAGAAGTCCAGGTAGAAGTTGCGTTTCAGATAATTAAACAAACACAGAATGCAAACTCAGTGAATATGACAACATTCCCCACGTTAACAGAAAACTGCCACAGTTTGGAGCATGTTTCCAAGGACATAGCTTCCAATCTTCATTTGTGACTGCAGGGTATTGGTCTGAAGGCTGCATGCTTGGACTCTTCATGGCGAGAATACACTGCAAGGCTGAATGTGGCCACAATGTCCAGGAGCACCTGTGAACACACAGAGCCATTCCATTTTCCTCTGGCCTAGCACATGTTCTGTTTGGCCCAGGTGAAACTTCAGATGCCAAATGAGGCATTAAATCATCCTCAATCAGACAGCTTTGTAACATTTCTGACTAAGCCAAAAACCTGATCAATATTTCAGGCCAGCCAATACATGAATCAGGTACACTGCACAAACTGCAAATGGCTTCACTGCTTTTGTCTGTGTTCCTCCAAATGCTCCCACTGCACTATACCGGTGTGATCCAAACTCTACTGCTTTTCTCAGCCATGAAGTAAGTCTATATGAGCAATGCAGAAAGTGCATAAACCTTATTTCCTCCATGTATGAAGGTCCTAGTGCACTTGAAGTCCAGTATGTGAGCTGTGGTCCAGGGATAGTCAGCCAGCACCCCAGGCAGGAATCTTGACTGCATCATCATAAAGAGTACAGAGATCATTTGTTGGTCATGTTATTTCAAGCAGAAGGTAGCTAAGCAAATGTGTGTTGTCATTCTCTTTTTCTCTCAGGAAGCAAAGAAAAATACTCTCAAGCTGTACTCATCACAGCTTCCTCATCATAGACACATGCCTATGGAAATTCTTTCTCTCCCCATGTCTTAAAAACACTTTATATATTTGGTCTTCTAAAAGATCCCTGGGGAGATTCATCAATAATTCACTGTGGAGACAAAAGCTGAAGATGAAGCTGACCATTAGTGCTAAAGAGCAACTTCAAACTGGGATGGCACGACTCACATTAGTTAAATAGCTTGTACATGAGGTTAAAAATGTTTCCCCATCTTTTTTCCTGCTCTGGCTTCATGGAAGAGATATGCAAGCTGGACTAATCTTTGTTGTAAAAAAGTGGATTCTGGCAGGATTCATGGGCTAAGGACCCTTGAGCTCTCTTTGGACTGAAGTATCCTGAATTTTATTAGCTCAGTTACATATGGTGAAAAGTTCTTAATGGAAAGGTTTTTGTGGAAAGCAAAGACTGTCTTTTTTGAGGGTGAAGTAGGAGATAAAAAGGCTCTCCTTGATTCTCTATATGCCCATGACTCAGGCTGGATATTAACTGTGCAGTCACCTGTGGGTGCTCCACTTGAACAGATATGCTATATCCGTATCCACAGATGACATTGGCATGGTCCAAAGTCAGACATTGTCTCTGCTGGACATTGCCTTGATGATATCTGTGCTGACATAATCTCTTAACTGCGTCCTCTTCTCTATTGCATCGTTTTTGTATGCTCTGTGCCCTATTTCAAATGCATTCAATGCCAGCTGTCTTACTGCTTTTTCTGGGTTGTGTTATGCCATCTGTATCACTATTACCTTGCATTATCAAGATAAAGAAGTCCTTGGCTACGTATGACTGTTTGTGTCCGTGCATGCAATTTTTTTAGTCCTCTGGAGCTCTGTGATGTATTAAGGTGGGGCCAAATGAATATTTAGTCATTTGGCTTGTTATGCCTGAGGTGGATTTTTATTGGAATGTGATATTTCTATAATAAACTGAAACCCCAGAGTCCAAAATGTGCATCTTCAGAACTCTTGAATTCAAATTACATACAGTCTCAGAAAATTAATATTTCAGATGCATTTGTTAGTTCCAACACTCGGGTATTAATGAAAATGCACCGACATGCTGCAAGCTTCATCCAGACACCATTTCAGTCAAAGGAACTATTTATCTGACTTTTATGGGAGCTAAGCTGGACCCTGAAAACACAATGTTTCAAATTTTGTTTTAAATGTTTAAGTGAAATATAGATCTTCAGGTATAAGCAGGAGAATGCTTGAATGCAGCATTCAAATACTTTGGCAGTACAGCTTCGTTTATTTAGTACAGTTTCTAAATAACCAATGCTAGAATATGAAATGGAATCTAGACTTACTGCTTGTGTCACTACTGTTAGCAAAGTATTATTAACTGAGCACTGGTTTAATGGTGACAGATTTGGCTATGTAAAAATAATGTGAGTTTGCACTCCGTATTCTTCATAGTTCTTCAAAGGATTGAAAAAAACCCACCACCCTTATTATTTAGAATAGGAAGTGATATGTAATTACGAACTGATTCTTAACCTCATCTCACCTCTACTATTAGTTTATTAGCGGTTACAAAAAACTTGTCAAAGCTGACAGTGACTGTATTGTGTATTCACCTAGTCATGTCAACAGCATAGGGATGGCAATTAGTATGTGGTGTCTGCAGGGAAGTTCCTGTATATAAAGCACGTACAAGGCTGTACCTGCCTTTGCAGAGCCTGAGGAACAAATCTACATGATGCCTGGGACAGATTAACGAACGGGCATGTGCCTGGGGCTCCAACTTTGCTTTGATGACAGCAACATCTCTGTTTGCATTATTGAGAACTGCTTTTGGTCCTCCTGGACATGAAGAAAACCTGGAAATAGCAACCTGCATGTCATGGATACAGCAATATGCACTTAAATCTGCTGCCAGCATCCAGCAGAAGGAAGAGCTGTACGTAAAGCTAAAGGGAAATTACAGGGACTTTCCCCCCCTCCCCCAAATAAATAAAGAAGACAGAAGAGATTTTTCATTTTTTAAAATGCTCTTTTTTATAAATTTTGTAAAAGAGCACTGACAATATGAATATGTTTTAATTTTTCAAAACTTACTGCCATAGCAATACAACTAAATAGAGCATTTCAGCCAATTAGTTTTATTTTTGGCAACCTAAATTGTGAATAAGCTCTAGTATTCAGTCAGGAAGGAAACTCACTGCACTTTTACACTACCACTAATGTAGGCAGAGTGAGAGAACCTGCACTAGCTGCCCCTAACAGTTCTCTTCGGCTATGCAAGGGAGCTTCTTGGTGCTTTGTTTTGACCATATACAGCCCTGCTACACTCTGCTGACATGTGGTGGGGGTAAATTTTCATTTTCTCCCCAGAATGGGCCACAGAAACATTTTGTGGATCTTAAAATAGCACTACTTTTGTAGACCTTTTCAGTGTCTCACCAATGACTGGCAGCTTGTCACCAAAGGAGACTGAATGAGCCAGGAATAAACCACAGAAAAGGTTTAATCTACCTAACAGCTCCTGTCTGTTGTCTTCAGGGCTGAAAAATGCCCTTTAATCTCTCAGAGGCTGTCTGAACCAGGCTGTCTTCACCCTCTGCCTCCTTCCCCTCTTTCCTGGTATGCAGTGGAGTGCTTACAACTTCCCTGGTTTTAGTACTTACTGGGAGTTGTGGAGGACGCGGACAGTAGACCAAAATGAACGGAGGGAAGGCGCTTAGGGGCCAGGGCTGAGGAAGAAAGACTTCATGCAAATGAGTCACTTTTCAGATAATTCATTAGTCCTGCCTGTGAGACACATCCTTCTGCTATCTGCAGGAGTCTGACCATCTACAAGAGCTTTCAGGGTGTCCTGATGTATCTGTCTATCAATGTATGAGCAGAAACACTCTCAAGTCTGGCATTGCCTTAGCTTTCCAGTACTTGACTCTGCAGCCTCAGCTAATAATGCTCTTTAGATGGACTTTTTGGAGTGTGATTTTAGGGATAAAAAGCAGAGAGTGCTCTTGAAGAGAGGCCAGGTTGGCACACAGCTACAGAAAGGTTGGTTTCCTACTAAAAACTGCAAGGGGAAAAAAAGACAAAAAGAAAACTGTATAGCCCAAATAATTTTCACTGACTGTGACAACAGCACATCAGAAAATACAGAAGCATGTTTGAAATGTCTGTGGCTATAAAAACGCAGGATGGCTTCTAGCAGGAAATTTATTTGAAGTGCATGCTACATTAGGTACCCCCAGGGGAATCAAACTAGGGCTTTTCTTACCCAAAGGCATAGGCAGCTTTAGCAATTTGAGCTAACCTTTGGCTTGAGTGTGTGTGGTTTGTGGGCCAGACCAGAGAAGGACTTACAGTCAGCAGGCAAGAAGTGTATATTTCCCTGAAGTTGAAGTTCTTGTGCCACTACATGAGTGGAAATACCATGACTCAGGGAGCAATTTCGAAGGAAAAGCACTCAAAACCTACTTTTGCCCTGTAATCGGACTGCTTATTCCAGTATGTATCTCAATGCCCCCAGCAGACCCCTACATGCCCAAGTAGCTTCAGAGATGTCATGCCTTTATCCAAGGCCTAAAGTGAGCTTGCTGCTCCCCCCAAAAATCCTTTAATTCCCAGAGCCATGAGAGCCTCTCTCTACCCCTTCCTGTGCCACTTCAGCACTTGGCCTTTCTCTGGAGGGATGCAGCAAGGAAGCTTTTAATGGGCCCCCGTGGGATATCACAGAGAAGTCCAGGACTGAGGAAGAACATCAGGCACATAATTCATGATCTGCCTCAGGCAGAAGGGGACAAACAACAGCAGCAGTGACAACAAAAAAGGTCTTCTCTCTAGAGCAGATTAATAAGAGTTCCCACTGGAGCCCATTAAACAAAATAAAATGCTGAAAGCCTAGGAAGATTGCGCACTTTATCATTTTTCCAGTATCCCCAGGGAAAGGACAATGAAAGTTGCAATGCTAGCAAAGTGAAGGAGCCTGGGAGAGGGGTGGCTTAGGAAGGGAGAGCAGTGCCAGATGAGAGGCTCAAGTCTCCTTAGTAAGCGGATGAACATCTCCTTTGTATGCCTGCAGGTGATACTTTTCCTTCTCCAGTCTGTACACAGATATCTTGTGCTCTCCCAAGATTTTGCAGGGCCTCAGTGGACTTCTTACTTGTTTTGCCTTTCTGCCATCTGGCCAGCCTAACATGACTGTCCCTGGCGGAAGTTGAAATCTTGATGTATTGTCTAAATTTGGAAGTGACATTTTCCCCAGGTTTTGTAAGCAGAACTAATGAATCAGTACAGTGCAATCTCTTTCACTCTTTCTGCATGGAATTTTACCTGAATTTAGCACTGATGAAGACTCTATGTTGACAGGACAGGTTGTAAGGATATTTCCCAGTCTGCTCTGCTGATGTATCTTGCTCCTGCTCAGTATCTTCTCCTGCTATCAATACATTTTGTCTACTGCTCTCACTCCCCCATCAGCAAAGTTTATTCTCCTCTTGGGACCCCCTTCATATGGCTCTGAGGATACATCTTCATGTCCTCCTGCCTTTCCTGTTCTATACCTAAGAGAAATTTAATAATACAAACCATCCCAGCTCCCAGCTTATCCTGATACAATAGTTAAAGTTGCATCAGCAAGAGTCTGTTTGGCCCAGCAGGCCTGGATCAGGATCAATTCACTCCCTATTCTTTCTTGGATAAGAAGAGTTTGGGGTATTTGACAGGAAAATCATGAGTGATTGTCATGTTTCCCATTATTAATTTCTTTTACACTGCATGTCTAAGTGCTGGGAATTCTGAAGTTTAAAAAAGGCAGGACAACTCTCAGCTTCCCTCGTGCTTTCTGGAATAAGTCAACTGGAAAAAATGGCTTTAGTCGCCAGCATTTATTGATTTTTAATTTACTGGCTTTCTGTATAGATAGTGTGCTCTCTACAGCTTCCTGAGGAGGGGAAGTGAAAAGAGAGGTGCCTATTTCTTCACACTGGTATCTATCCAGTGATAGGACATGTGGGAATGGATGCACTGGGAGAGGTTGGGCTGGATATTAGGAAGCGTTGGTTTACTGAGAGGGTGGTTGAACACTGCAGCAGACTTCCTGGTGGATGGCCCATACATGTCAGTGTTTAAGAGGCATTTGGACAATGCCATTAATAACATTCTTTGTTTGGTAAGCCCTGCCTTGGTCAGACAGTTGTGCTACATGATTGTTGTAGATCCCTTCTAACCAAAACAGTCCTGTTCTGTTCTATTCTTCTCTGTTCTGTTCTGCTCCGCTCTTCTCTGTTCTGTTCTGTTCCAACCATTTCTGTAATTCTTTCCTACCTTGCAAAGCTGCAGAAGCCCATACATATAAAAAATCTGTGACTATTCCAGACAGATAAATGCCCTGTTATTCATGCAATATAGAATTTATTTATTCCCATATAAACTATCTCTGCAACAACTGCTTTCCAGGGTGCCTCACATACTGCACTGCTGGATTTGAGAAAAATATCTATGAAACTAGAGGAAAAGCCTTTTAAAAAAGGGGGTTGATCATTAATTATACCACCTCTTAATCAAGACGGATAGCAGCCTTAGGAAAAGCATAAATAATATACTTCTGACTGGTTTATGTCAAACAGCTGATTTTCCCATTACACCTAGGAGAGCTAGGTCAGTGCGCTGGGGCAGTGGCAAGCAGGTTCATTCTGCAGACACAGAGCGTTACACCAGCAGGCTGGGGGTATTTGGTTTCAGTATTAATTAAATAATAATAAAAGAAATTATTAAAACACGTCAAATTGTTTAAACTTTTTCCAACAGTTTTTACGAGGTTGTTTTTCTGTGTTTGAGATTACTTCTTTGTTTAAAAATAAATAAATTTGATGAAAGTAAATAATTGAAAGTTCAACAGCAATATACAACATTTTACTATGATCAAAACAAAGTGTTTTTATTGAATTGAGACTCATGAACTGGAAGCTTTTTGGAGTCCTTGAGAGTTTGGCTCTTTGACCTGATTTGGAATAGGTGCATCTCTTGAAATCTCTAAACACTCCCGGCATGAGAAGGCTACTTCTCATGAAACTGTACCTAGAAGATAAATGGCCCTAAATCAGTCTTCTCAAGAATGAGACAATATCTGGCAGCTCCACCCCATTAGAATAGCATAAACATTTCCCATACAGCCAAGACACTGATAGTCAGCTCAATCTCATTGACTTCTGCCTACTGCTAGGCTCATTTTGCTTGTGTGCACTTTTTCTCATATAAGCACATTGAAAAAGCTGTCTACCAAAACAAAACAACCCAGTGCACACATTGTTAAGAGCACAGGACAAAAATCAGTCTTACACTCCCCATCTGTATTTCATGACCTATTTGATGGGGGGGGGGGGGAGGTGTTTGTGTGTGTTTAACCACACTCTAGACACCTAACTTCTAGATAATAAATCTAAACTTCTTGAGACTTTCTCTGTTGAAAATGTAGAGAACAAATGCCTCATGAAGGAGGTTAGGAACGCCTCTCAGACATTGACCTAAGGATAGCTTGAGTTGCCCATGATTCTATGATTTGGTAGTGCCATTCTCCTCCCCACTGGTGAATGAGACAGATTGCCATAGCACTGTTTAAAAGATTATCTTCTGTTGGCCATCTACAGAATGGGAAATGCAAGTGAAGGGCCTAATTCTTTAATTGCAGATACTTCTACAAAACAACAGCAGTCCACCACAGCACTAGTGATTCATGAGAGGTTTCAGTGCCTTCTCCACATCTGGTGATGAAGAACCATTCTGGAACATGGGCAGTTATTTTCATGCATCACTATGGACATTTATTCACTACCAAACTGCAACCGATTTGAAATGATGATCTCAAGGTCATGGACTTTCTGTTTTACTCCGTTACCGATTCCTGGAGCTTTTTTATTTCTTCCTGGAGAAACGTTGTTATTTCTCTACATGCAGCCTCTGTTGGAGACAGAATTGTTGCTCTTCCCCTGTTTGCAAGGATGGGCTACGTTAAGCACATTCCTTCTTTATTTTTATCTTCCCATCAGCTAAAGAGCAGTCAGATCAAAGCCAGTTTATAGCCATGCTGGACAGTTCTCCATGGCAATTGCTGCTCAGAGGCCTGAATTGCTATGAAGAGGACAACCTTTGATCTCTCCAGGCTTCCCACATATAACAACTGCTCTATTTGAAGCAAAGAGCTCCCCATCATGGCTTAACTGAAGATTTTTGCTAGAAATACCTCCACAAAGGGTTAGAGGGGCCTGGCATGAAAGAATAAGCATTATGAAATACAGGAATGGATTAAACTGAGGGTGAGGTTCCTAAAAAACACTTTCAGACTATTTAATCAGTGACCTGACTCAAACTGTTTGTTTGCTTCCTCTCTTGCAGTCCTGCTGCTGCTGCTGTTATTAGTTTTGGCCTGGGAGAAATATCTTTCTGAGTCCATTTCACCTTGATGGATTATGATGCCATTTTAAATGTCAATTGATAATAACTGAGCCATTAAAAAAAATATTATCAGTTTAAACCTGTGGTGTCCCTTTTATTAATATTTCTAATTTATGAGCTTGTTGAGAAATCTATGGAGACAGCAGGACTAATAAATCTGAGGCTAAAAGGACTCCAGAAGGCAGGCTACATAGGCTTTCCGCTAGATCACAGGCAGCTGTTGAACTTTGCTAAGAGCAGAGCAGCTCGGCTGTCACTGGGGAAGCTGTCAGAATCCAGTAAGGCGTAAAGGATGGAAGACAAACATACAAGGACATGAGGCTCCAGAGGTGACGTGGGCAATTTGCAGCTGCACCGTCCCTGGGAACTGCCAGTATATCTATGCACTAGTGCCTCTGAGTGCCTGAGCTTTGTACAGCTGACTGAGCAGAAGCCCATAGAGAAAAAGTGTTGTGAGCTGCAGCATCCATGCTGTGCATAAACATTGGACAGTTCTGACTCTGAATCACATACAGAAGTGGGAATTTAAGGTTTTAAGATGTTTCAGAGATGTCTCATGAGATATTGTCCCGTTATCATCTTTATCTAGAGGAAGAGACCAGTGGGGCTGGAACAGTTGTACTTTGCTACTAACAGCATAAATACAATTCTTCTTTCTCTTTGAGACAGGCAATATAAGACAGAAAACTCCCAAGTATTGATCCCCAGATGATTTCGAGTCCGTGCATCCAGGATTCTTCACTTTCTGAAAGAACATCATATGTTAAACCCCATATTTTTAAAGGCATTGTGGGCCTCTAGATTTGCCTGGCACAGGCAGGGCAGGTTGAGAAAATCAACACAGCATGATTTTGTTCTACACAGCTGCCTTCTGATGTAAAGAGTTGCATTCAGAGCTCAGCAGCCTAAAAGAAGATGTTTCCTGCCTCAAAGAATTTATAGACTAAATTAGACAGGTAGCACAATAATTGTCATGAATGAGAGTCATCTGCATTTCCAGGTCAAGCAAAAATGCAAAAATATCCCCAAACTACCCTTCAAAATCCATCACATTAGAACTTGGCAGAAAAATAATTTCTTCATTCTTTGGTAATTTAAAAGAATATTATTTCTTAGTTTGAACATAAATAATTTGTTACATTTCAGCAACTCTATCATTTGAAAAAGAGGTCAACTTAACTATTTTAATCGACAAAATGCTCATTTGCATTTCAAATTCTATTTTTTGCCACTCCTCTTTATTTTAACCTAATACAAAGCAAAGGAATTCAGTTATCCAAATAAAGTTGGGTTTTTTTTTAGTTTAATGAAATAGTATTTATCACTATTTTTCTATTTTTTTATTTAAAAACATTAAAATGTTCAAGTCTTTTGGTATTACTTAAATCTTTTGATATCAAACCTGCATTTTTTTCTGAAGAAACTTTTGTACACAAAACATGGGATTTATACACCATTACACTACTGCTTTCTAATCCCCTTTCAAGAGTTGTCATTTATTCACCCTATTTCCGACTTTGGTGCTTGCTGTGTTTTTCTTTATAGAACAAAAATATATTTCTAAATTGGCATTGCTTTCAGTTACAATAAAAAGAACAATACAATAAGACAGAACAAAAATAAAGCCTTCACAAGGAAGCTTTCAAGTTGTAAATTTGCATGAGAGCATCTCATTTAAGCACACGTAGAAAATCAAGTTGTCCCTGCAAACAGCAGGGAGTTTAAAGTTGCAGACTAAGACAGAATAGTTATACCAACAGGCACGATTTGATTTTGTGACATTGGACTACAGCGTTATCTCAGCAGGTACCTACCCAGAGTGAGTTGGTGGCAGTGAAGACAGGCAGTGCATACTGTGAATACAGAGATACTCCAGTTTCACTTGGTACATGTTGTCAGCGTGATCATTGAAAAAAGGTATTTCACTGAGATGAAAACTTGGAGTGCGCCTGTCTCACCTCTCTCTTCTTCAGAAATTTTCTAACACAGAGGCTCATGTATTTCTTTGGAAGCTGATGTGAGCGCTCATAGAGACGTAACTGCCAAAGGCTACGTTTCTTCCTTTCAAAACAGTGTGTATTTAACTTGACTAAAACAGAGTTGGAGCAAAGAGGAGAGACAGGAAGTGTGGTTTTTCCCCTGAGATGCTCTAGGCTAATTTACCCAGTCCGTGACCTCCAAAGATATGAGGCCTCTCATAAGGAGTGTGGGATTTATCCGACTTTCCTCTGAAATCCTCCTCCCCTTGCAGCAAAAAATTAGCTCCTTGAACACAAAGAGACTTTAATAGCAAATCAAAGCCAAACATTTCCACAGCAATGGAAAACGTATCCTTTCTTGGCCTTCACTTGGCAACTGGAACAGACAAATCCATGGGCTTCACTCCTTCACCTACATAGAACCTTTGTAAAAATGGACAGCAGGAGAGGCTTAAAACCAGAGGCTCCAAGTCCCTAGAGCTGGTTGCCCTGTTTCTGAAAGCTTCCTTCAAATATATGGTAGCACAGCAAAATCAGCGAGTTCAGACACTTTCATATGTGCTGAATTAATACACTGAAGGCTGGCCATACAACTCATGACATCGGGAAGTAAGGTTGGAAGTCACTGCTCTATAGAAAGCTGGTAAAAGCAAGAAGAGTGGCCCATTTTTAGTGCCTTAGGCAAGCTGAGTAGGGAAAGTAAGGCGTTTGTAAAAGAATGCAGCAGGTTTCTCCTTGTGCTTTTTCATGGGTCTTGAATCAGAAATCATAAAGAAAAAGGGCAACTCTGTCTTAAATAAACAGTTTTCATCCAGGGTGTAGATTCAGAGCATCTTTCATTCCCTTCCTTCTCCATACGGATGACATGCTCACCTCTTCTCAGCCCATAAATTTACCCACTCTCTCATTCTGCCTAAGCAGAGAAGAGGAAGACGTCCCTCTTTGTGCCCTCAGCCAGAACTACAGGCACTGGCAGAAAAGCAGCAGAGGAAGGCTTGGCCAGAATGACATCCCCCTATGTGTATCATTTGAAATGGCAAGGTGTCCTTTGCTTATGGAGGCGGCCACAAGCCCTTGTGCACCCACACAACAGCTGCCACCTCATCACAGAACCAGGAAGGCATGAGATCCTCCTTTACACAGACAGCTCCACTGAGCCAACAGACAGAGGGATGAAAAGGGAACAAAGAAAAGCACTTCCCACTCTCTACCCTGTGCATTTCATTAGTGTGAAGGACACTCTCTTGTTTACCCTGTCATCTGGGGAGAAGCTTGACTAATAAAATTAGATAATTAAATATTCTTCATCACCATTGGCTGCACCATTTTTTACTTCTTTTATTGTTCTTTTCTCCACCACCCCCACTGCTTTTCCAGTATCTTGAATCTGGAATAAGCTGAAAGCCTTTCATCTTATCAGGTGTGGTTTATTGCCCCTTGGTTACACAGTAATTTTGGTCTCCGCTCCTTGGAGAGGTCATATGATGGGATGTCAGCACAAGAATTGTCAGTTCATTGGACAAATAAGGCAGGACCTGCAATACAATTATAAGAGCCCGATAAGGAAGACACAGAGAGGAACCAGCAGGAGAGGGAGACACAACCATAGCAATTTAAAAGGTGAGGGGCAATCCCAGAGGAAGGCAAGAAATGCCAGTGGGGGCAGGGAGAGGGAAGGAATGGGAGTGTATCTAACCACACATTCTCCCCAAAATAAGAATTAACAAGACAGAAATGGCTCAGGAAAAGAAATCATTGGCATTCATTCTCATTATCCAGGAAATCTTCTCCCCTTCGGTGGACACCAAACTGGGAGACACAAGCAACTGATGGGATGATTATCAAGCTAGCTTCTCTCAGAGCTCAGGAGAGAAAGAAAATAATGTTTTATCTTTAGGATTATAGATGGGGGGCAGAGGGCACTAATTCCTATTCCTAAGCATGCTGCAAGGGCCATCGCTTTTTCTCTTGTGACTGATAAGATGGGATGATGTTGAAAAGCACCTGTTTGGAAAGTTCAAGGGGTTTCCAAAGTAGAAGAAAAGAGAATCTGGACTAAAACTGATGGCTGGGGGACGTAGCTGAAGGATTACCTGGGAACTGCTGGTGAGGGAAGTTTCTCTCTTGTGTGCAAGAGAAGTTCACAAGGTTTCTCTCTTACTAGTAAAACACGCAAAGGACAAGTATTCATCCTGCTGGTTATTTTCTTAACTCTGTAATAGTGCAAATCCAATGGGCTTGAAAAGATTTCATCCAGAAAGCAGAAAAGGAGGATAACTGTCCACCAACAGGATTTACCAACAAGAAGAAATCGTTCCCAGAGCATTTTCCACCTGGGTCTGTGAGGAGCACGCATCCTCCCAGGAGGTTCGGAGCTCTGTAAATTTGCACTGGCTGAGGGATGCTGGGCAGTGGATAGGATGGCTAAGATTTTTCACCCCACTTGTAATGCTGTCTTCCCCAGAAACAGGAGCGTATGTCTTGGTCCCAAGCTGATCAGCAGAGAGGAGCAGGCGCATGTGCTCACTCTGAGTGGCCTTTGTTTTTCCTCTGAGTGCTGCTGCAGGTCGGCTGGGCACGGGTGAAGAGGGACAGGCACATGCGTCTTGGGGAGCACCGAGAGCCAGGAAAGCAGGAGAGCACTCTCTGCCCCATAGCCACTTCGGCAAGAAGATGACAGACCGCCAGGGGTGTGCTGGCCAGGGCAAGCCCAGCCTGTCCTTTTCCATAGAAGAGATCTTAAAGAAACCTTCTGCCAGCACTGCCCTAAGCAGGGAAAACAGGAACAGAAGTAGCTACGCCGAAAGACCTCCAGCCCTAAAAGCAGGGTCACCATTGGCCTTTGGTAAGTGCTAATTATAACACTTAATGAAAATGCTCCTTTCTTTTTAACCCCTACAGCTATCACATTTGATGAAGGGGGGTGGAACTAGATGATCTTAAGGTCCTTTCCAGCCCAAACCATTCTATGATTATGTAGAATTTTCATTCTTCAGCTTTTGTAGAAATCTAGGATTTCCCAAATCAGGTACAAATCATTAATTGTATATACAGGAATGATCTTTAAAAAATTATTTGTTTTCAACCTTGCAGTAGACTGGGCATTGCCACCAGGCTTTGGTGGGGTTTTATACATTATGAAGTCCCAGTGTCACTGGAGAGGTGGGTATGCAACCTGAGCAGTTACTGCGGGTAGCTCTCTTCAGTAACAATGAGAATTGCTTATAGTAAACAAATACAACATCATCCCAGTGTCTTTCCCTTTAAAAAATATTATTCTTATTATTAAAAGAAAAATATTCCCTGCCATAAGAAAGGACTGACATTCAAATTCAGGAAGTTACCTAAAACTGCTGAAACATACTGAAGTTGTTGCAGTTTCACTTAAATCAAGAGCTGACTGTTATCTGGAATTACAGCGAAATCTCACATTAGTACCATTCTCTGATAAATTCAACTACTCATCCCCAAGCAGAAGAAATGGTCTGCAAAGGTAATGGCAGGTAAGGAATGCTAGAACTCAATTGCTGGAACAAGAAAAGAGAAAGCATTTGTGTTTAATCATTTCCCCTTATCATCAGGGACGCTAGGTTCTTTTATGAACTAAAGAAAGCCAACTAGTAGAAAACTAGCATGGCTTCAGTCTTAGCAAACCAGCAGTGCATTAGCCTTTTTAACTTCAGTTTCCTCAGTTTAGTTACTTTGGCCTTGAGTGAACTTTTACCCCCAAGAAATTCTCTCTTTTATTTTCCTTAAACAAAGACCAATGGCCAGAACTTTCAGGATTTAGTATTCCTTCTTCTTTTCTAATTTACATCATCCACGCAATGGAGATGTTTTAAGCATACGAACACATCCACTTAACTGGAAAATGACCTGTAGATTTGGCAGAAAAGTTTCACTCACCTCCCTCTCAACTGCTTTTACCAAAGCTTAAGGCTCCACTTCAGTTTTTGTAACACAGAGACATTCTTTCGTGGTTTAGGACCCCATTTCCCAGGACACTGGATGAATCACCCTGCAGTAAAGGCGAGACTTTTTCCAAAAACCCGGCATTCCAAGTAATCATTGTTAATTTGCGTAGCTGCAGCTCTTTCTGTGTTCATAAGTGGATGCTGACCTGGACTGGAGAGAAAACAAGACCTAAATAGGGAACGAAACTACAATGAAGTGAACACTTCACTCACTACTGTAACATTAGTCACCAGTCCCACTAACACTGCCTCTCAGTCGCACTTTGCACAAGATTTACCTTTTCTTGTTCAGCTCTGACACAGTCTAATTTCATTCACTCTGCACAGAGCTTGTTTCCTAACCATGGGGCAGAGTCAGTTCACAAGACACCTCACAGCTGTGCAAGCCCCGGGTTTGGGGCTGAGTACACAACCACTGCCTTTGCTCTGGTACCTGTGGCTTGCCACAGATGTGTGGGGAAGAGGGAGAGCAAGCTGCTGAGTTTTCACAGAACCATAGGATAACTGAGGCTGGATGGGACCTCTTGAGGTCATGTGGAAGTCCAGCCTGCTGCTCAAAGAAAAGACAGCTCTGAAGACAGACAAGATCGTCTATCTTTGAAGCTGCCATGGTGAGCATTGCTTGGCTGTTTCACTGCTGGTACTGTTGGAGGACTGCAGTATTTAGAGGCCTCTTAAAGCTGTCAGTGCAGATTGGACTGGAACAACAGCAGGCTCAGGTCATGTTTTAAATATGGCCCTGAAACAAGTAATAGCTCGGTAGTTTGTAGGGGTGGACAACTTTTAACTGATGCTTACGCAAGCATAATAGAGCTTGAGTGCCGAAGGAGCCATGTTGTGAAAGAGGGGGAAATGCTGGTG
Source organism: Psilopsiagon aymara (assembly GCA_024733675.1). NCBI lineage: Eukaryota > Metazoa > Chordata > Aves > Psittaciformes > Psittacidae > Psilopsiagon > Psilopsiagon aymara. Next base: position 52,531 of record JANRGW010033627.1, read on the forward strand.
TGAGCAACATGAGAGTAAGTTTTTGTGAACTGAAAGTCCTTTCCAGAAGTCAGTTTCTGTGCCACTGGATCCAAAGTGAGATAGATAACACCACTGAAAATGAAGTCAGTGCTGTTCATAACATGGACCATAGAACTGCATTTTAACAGCATGAAGCTTCTCTGGGAATAGAGAAGCGTGGCAGAGACAGGACCTTTTCATATTAAGTCTGTTTTGTGATCAATATGTTGAAGCCCTGTTTCTCTGTATGCCTCAGCTAAGCATGCTGCTCCAGGCACAAGATCTGACAAATCTGTATGCAGGACATGATGGGTTCCTAGGACTGCATTACTGCACTGCCAGTACTGTCTCATCCCAAATTACTCCATCTGAGAGTACAGTCAGTTTTTCACCTTGAAAGCAATGCAGGCAGAAAAGCCAGGCCTTGCCATTGACTTCACTTCATCACCTAGCCGAGAGAGAGACTGTAGCGGTAGCAAGAGAATATAGTAACGCTTTTCTCCCCTGCTAGAAAGCAAAGTTGGAGTAATACACTTAAGGCAATGTAAAATGTTAACTTATGAAAATAGTAGATTCATTTAACTGTCACTGGAGATGGGCAAACAGGAAAGCTGTAGAGATATTCCAATCTGCTGTTGTACGTTGCTTTTTCAATTGACCGAGGGTGTTTAAAAAAAAAGACTGAAAATGAATCTTTTTCACTGTTGGCTTCTCACTGGCACCAAATTGATACTTAGGCTTATTAACCTTTGCTTTCCCAGCAGAACTGCCAATTTTTGCAGATAAGGTTTTTTTTTTTCAGAAGTGCAATACCCTATGCTGTACATCCTGGGATAATTGCTGTATTTCATCAGTCATTCGACTTCATGCCATATAACACTGCCATTAAACAAGCTGTGTAAATAGTCAGCTATATCTAATTTGCCCCAGTGTTGGCCAAGGTCAGGGCACTGAAATGCACAAGGGAACTTGTTGGAAATTCCAGGAGGGGACACATATCCAACTCCTTTCCCAGAACAGTTCAGCACTGTTCAGCAAAAAAGGAAGTATTAGAGGTCAGGCCTGAGTTATACCTTACTATGGTTTTTAAGAACATTTCCTACATCCCATATGGTATGCATCTGAACCAAGCCATGATCCATCTGAGAGCTAACTGGCAGCCACACACATACTTGTGGCTACCAAAAGGTAAATACCAGGGCCAGAAATTATCATCCAGTTTATCTCCTAATCTAGGCAGTCTAAGTACTGAGATCGCACTTCTGAAGTCTAAATCTAAAATTAAGAGCTGAGGAGATGGGTAGCACCAGAGAACCAGAAGATGCAAAAAGTCAGAAATGAGGGACACAAAGTTTGCCCTGGAGTAATTTCCCAAGAAAACCTGTGAGTGCTAGACCAGATGACTTCTGGAGGCTGCTTCTAACCTAAATTATTCTGTGATTCTTTAACACAAAGTATGTTGTGATGTACAGTGTCAGCCTCTCATGGAAAGCTGGGGCAGGACTTGATGATGTATGAGGAGGTCTCTGGGCCTGACTCTGAAGTTCACAGGTTTTTCTGAATGTCATTCCAGTGGAACTTGGAATAAGGAGTGTGCAGTCTTTCCAGGAGTGTGTGACTTTCCAGTTTTAGTATTAGTGAGTTTACTGCATACAAACACAACTACTAGATGGCCTGAAACTGCATCTCTTGATCTGACATCTACTGAAAGACTTACTAAGTTAAAAAAGGAACAGTGAACAAGAAGGTATTTTAGTATTCAGTCTATGCTTTCCCTCTCTTCTTTTTGTCACAATGCCTCAAAAGGGTAACTATGGCCTTTGCAAGTGACACAAATAAGCATCCACCAAGTGCTGATCTCCTCCCTAGTGCCAAATCTTTCATTTTAAACAAAGAAGAGTAGGAGGCCTATTTCAGAAGAAATCCTTCTGAAATCCCTGGGAACTTGATTTCAATGTGCTTAAAAGTACATCTGAAATAATTGTTCATTACTCCACCACCAGGGAAGTTCCACCAGCAAGAGGTTCTTTATCAAGTCAAGGAGAGTTTGGGATGAGTACGTTACACCTGGGAAATTAATAGTAAAAGCAGTAACAGATACAGCAATTTTGTCATTCTGCCTCTGTTATGCCCCATTATGTTAAGGACATGCAAATTAATAAGAATACAACTGCTGCTTCACACACAAATGTCAATATGGTGATTGTTTACTTCACCCTTAGCAACACTCCACCCAGCTTTATTGCAAAAAAGTAAACAAGCTGAAGGAATAAAACTGAACAGATACCACCTGGCCAATATCACCAATTCACCCCACGTATTACAAGGCTAAACTATCCACCTTAAAAAAAAAAAGGTACAGAAGGAAGAGAAAAACATCACAATAAAAAGTTGCTTTCATATCTCAGTGACAGACTTCTCTGTTCACAGCCATAGTAAGGTCCTAAAGTCATAAGCCCTATGCCTACAGCAGGTATTTCTCTCCAGTGATTACACAGAAAGGCTTAAATGGAACTTCAGCGCTCTGAAATAACCTCCCATTTAAAAAAAAAAAATCTTACTAACTTGCAAGAAATTTCCCATCCTTTCCTGTGAAAAGACAAGCTAAAAAGACCATTTTGAGCCACAAGTCAAAGTAGTTTCTGTGCATGGCATTAGAAAGTATCCCATGGTGTGCCAGGCTGAAATGTCATAGCCATTCCTGAGAATAGAAAAAAAAAAGGGAAGGGAAAAGGGAAGGGAAGGGAAGGGAAGGGAAGGGAAGGGAAGGGAAGGGAAGGGAAGGGAAGGGAAGGG